>JAIGNY010001769.1:1480000-1500000 GCA_020152595.1 Chiridota heheva
TCAAGAATATTAGCGCTCTGTAGAGTGCATACCTCCGCCTGCTTTGCAATTCTAATATGTCTAACATTTTGTCGAGTTCACTCCCTCCCCATTCACTCCCCTCCCCCCTCCCCTCTTATCTACCTAACAGCCTCAGGAATCTTAGACCCACTGAGTCTTATCCCCACATCTCTTGCTCACGTTTAATCAGTATTGCCTGTGTACATTCTAAACACTTTATGGTTTTCTACCTTCTCTGACTGATTTCTTTCTAATCCATATCATTGTTTTTAGTTTTTTTTCAGGATAACCATTCATTGTTTGAGTTCCTTTTAGGCAAGATTCACATTCCATCATTTTCTTTTCATGCCAAAATCCAATTGATTTGATTTTGCTTGATACCCTAACTTTTAATTTAAGTTTCTTTAGAGTCCAGATAATGAATTGTTTGGATTTCTATTCAGAGAACGAATTCATTGTTCAGCACATTCCATTGGAAAGTGTCACCGAAGTCTTGACAGATAACATCCTAAAATATCTCCACCGTCCATATCTGCCCTTCCCATGTTTCAATAAACCCCACATTTCAGCATTTAATAAGTTCTTCCTGAAACAGTAACAAAACAACACACCAAAATTGATCAAAATCCAATGTATCTGTTATCTTGTTATTGAGATATCTTGATGACAAACAGAGGCAAAAACATAATCTCCGTCCAACTTGGTTGGCGGAGGTTACACCAAGTTGTACAAAGGCCTCGGAACTGCATGCAGATTGCAGAAGCAAGTTCACAACAACGCATAAAAGTAATCATGTAAAAATGGGATTTCATGATGATGTTCAGATGCTCAGACGTTAGGGCCCCTACCTGTTTACATAGAGACAATCTATTATCTCATCGTCTAATGGAGGAAGATAAGTCACACACTTATGTGAAATTAATTATAATATTTCTTAAACTTGACAAACCGCACTACATCCGGATCCGACTTTTTGTAAACCGATGATATGAGTATACATTCATGTAAACTGTAATTCGCCGCGTGAAAGTTTCCTCGCATTAATTCCCAGCGATAATCACATAAAAGTCAATTAGCAAAAATTATACATCCACAGGGAGTGGGATAAATGCAATACCCTTAACACTCATTTGGATCACTACTTCAATTAAAACAGAAAATAAAAGTTAATTCCCCCACCTGAAATCTTTTATTTCACAGGAATATAAATACTAAACGTAAAATTAGAATTGAGCATTTTGCAAATCATGTTCAGTGCATATAATTTCAGGGTTGCCAGTTTGGCCGATTACCAATTACCGGCCAAATATAGCAAATTTGGCCGGTAATTTTATAAATATATATTTTGAAAGTATTGTCTGATTTAGGCCGTTTTGAATATTTGCCAAACTAAGCTTATTCTTTCTTTTAATTTCACTTTTAACTCATAAAAAAATTACTCACATACATACTGACATATATTTGTAGCATTTGTGATATCAGAAACATATATGTATGTATATATATATATATATATATATATATATATATATATATATATATATATATATATATATATATATATATATATATATATATATATATATATATATATATATATATATATATATATATATATATATATATATATATATATATATATATATATATATATATATATATATATATATATATATATATATATATATATATATATATATATATATATATATATATATATATATATATATATATATATATATATATATATATATATATATGTATATATATATATATATATATATATATATATATATATATATATATATATATATATATATATATATATATATATATATATATATATATATATATATATATATATATATATATATATATATATATATATATATATATATATATATATATATATATATATATATATATATATATATATATATATATATATATATATATATATATATATATATATATATATATATATATATATATATATATATACAAAAAAATTGTTTGGTACTTCTCTCAATAATTCAGTCTATTGTAAACTGATTTGGCCGATTTGAAAACAGTATTTGGCCTGTGGCGGACCTGACAACCATGGCATATACATTCTTTACAGTATTAATGTCTGCTGCATGGTCTGTGGGCTCGTATATAACACGTGCGGGGGAAAAAAACGTTAAGAATTTTACTTACTGAATAATGGATTGAAAAGATCAATTGAAGCTTTTACAGTATTGTCGTGCACCTTTTGCTAAGAGCAGGGATGCGTGAACAAACTCATCACTTTTGTCATAAATTGCATAGCAACGTATTTTGAAGGTGTTGTTCATGTTTACTGGTTAATACACAGATACCTGTGCATGTTTGCTCAGTAAAAACGTTTTGTAAAAGCTCTTATACTTATAAACATGGAAACGCATTTTTTGTAGGAAAAGCTTGGTAGTACAAACAGTATATGCTCGTGGAGGAAGTATGATTATATTATCGTCGCTGAAAGATTGTTGAAATGTATTGCCACAGGAAACTGCAACTATTTCTCAGGTAGGTGGATACTTTTTTGTATGATAGTTACACGATAAGCTTGCCAAAAAAAAAAAAATCGGCATCGCATTTCTTGATTTCCCATCTTAATACGCATATTTAGCAGTTTAGCCTTTGCCTTTGGATATTAGGGTTCCCATTGTTGGTAAAAAAAACAGCACACATACATGCACACCATCCACACCCCGACCCACCCCCTCTCCTCCACTTTTCACACACACACACACTCTCAATCTCGTGTGAGTATAATTGGAGGTTCATATCTTCACGTCACATACGCACTGTACGCACTGTACACATTGTGTGTGTATGTTGGCTCTACAGTGCGCTAGTCACTTCCACGGCGGTTATTGGATGATTGTCAGTAGTGTGTATGATCAATCAGAAACGTTGACTTTTATCGTTAACAAGATCTAGCCTTTAACTGCAAGCCATCATATTGTAGCTGGTTATACATAGTAACTTAACATATCCTGGCCTAAAAAAAGTTTTAAATAAAATTCCCTTATCGTAATGTGATTATTTGTTAAAATGGCAACTTCCGCTGCGCAATTCCGCATTTTTTGTGACATTTTAGGCAACATTAGGTTTATCAAGTTTTATAGCACCCGACAGAACTCAATTAAATTATTAACATCAAGACACGGCCGTTTTATTCACCAGTTCACCACTGGCTAAATAACCCTGGGCATCCGGGAATCAAACCTGGGACGCTAGATTGGGAAGTCGAAGCTGTACCGTACTGCGATATTTCTCGCGATTTCTATGGCAAACAATGACATAATCCAGGGTAGGCGTTTTTTGGCTTGATTTTGGTAGCAAAAGATTGCTTAAAATTGTATCAATTCCACACTAAAGTTAGTTCAAAGGAATATATATACATTGGAACGAGTGTTCAAATGAAGAATCCCTTTGACTATACAATATGTGTCTTTAGTAGGGGTCTAGGAATGGTTTTCATGTTTTTGATGTAAGAATAAAGTTTTGAGAGAAAATATTTACAGCGTCATGATTAAAAAGTATATAAGAACATATTCTCAAGACAATTTTTGCGCCCCTGTGAGCATTTGGCGTCCTCTCGAAAAGCTTCTACCAGCTGTACTCCATCAAATTGCTGCCCTTCATGGCAGGGGCAGATATCAACTATTGCTGACGAGCTATCTCTATGCATCTTCTATTGTCCAGGCGCGAAATCCAGGCTCAGGTGCCTATGGTTGGATCCGGGTGAAGTTCCCGGAAATTTGGTCTTTTTCTGTAAATAATTCATGCGCTTTTGGACTACAAAAATGGAATTTTACGTGCCAATAGTATATAAGAAGAAGTTATTGATCAACACATACATTTTCACAGGGCCTACAAAAATATATTCTCAGGACGATTTTAGCACTTGAGCCCTTGGTGCCCTCACATAAAGCTTCGCTATGGAGGCAGTTGCCCTCACTGCCCCCCCGTACCCTTCCACCACGCCACTGCGTGTGACTATAAAATAGACGCATTTATTACAGCTATGGTATTTAACACAGCTATGGGCTTTTCTTAATGACTCATGCAGCAGTGTGTATTACAAACTCTCCCCCCTCAACCCTTCCACCATGCCACTGCGTGTGACTATAAAATATACAAATTTGTTACAGTATTTAAGACAGTTATGGGCTTTGACATTCTTCTTAATGACTCATGCAGCAGTGTGTATTACAAACTTGTAAAATGACACCTCCCCAGTGGTGCAACATCAGGGTGGGAATAGTGGGTAAATCCCACGAGCCCGAGCAAAATTCAAGATTTGAAGGCCCGAGCAATGACACTGCGAAGTCGGCGATATGTTGGGTATGGGCCCCCGAGCGCCAAATCCTGCTGACCCCAGGATTCTAGTTGCGCCACTCATAAAGTGACACGTCCCTGGTTGTAACGTCTGGGGCTTAGAACCGCCATCACAGACGACTGATTTTAGGTCATCATCCAAAACAATAAGACCGTAAAACCAGTCCATGCAACCCGAGGCATTTCTCTTGCAGCTGGTACTCAGTATATATTCAAGCCCTATACATAGTTACATGTTCATATCTTTCTCATATGCAACCAGTGGCGGCAATTTCTTTTCAACATTGCCAGGGGGAGGGGGGTAGGGGGGGGGGGAACCCAGACAGTAGTGTAGCCGGCCATATAGGCTTCTTCTTCCTCCTCCTCCTCCTGCTCCTCTTTCTCTTTCTCCTCCTCCTTCTCCTTTTTTTAACAGTACCATAGTCTATGAATCTGTTCTTGTCAGCTTGTGGAAGACCGAGAAGTAAGGAATTGCCCATATCCAACCTTCAAGTGATGAAAGAATGTACAATTTGTTCAGTTACATTATCAGATTCGATATAATGTTCATAATGCAAACTGGGAAATGCTTTGGCTGTTTTCAAGTTTGATTTCAACAAGTTTCTGGAAAATGACCACTTCAATTTCCGGTATCGCCGGAATTAATATAAGATGATTTGAGTGGACATAGCTGTCACGTCTAACCAGGAAGCTGCTATTTAGAGCTCCCTGGTCTAACTGGGCAGCTGGAAGTGTTAATTGTCACGCGAAGGTTGTTTGTTTAATATTACTCTACCGGCAAACTGGCAATTAGCTTACTTAAGCCTATTCACTGTGAACATCATTATGTGTTGATTTTGCTTTCTTTTGTGGAAACCAAGGAGCTGCTATTGGCTTTTCCGTGATTAAATTTGAAACTTAAATGTATATTTCTGGCCGACCTAGTATCATCAGATTTTATATAATGTTCGTATGCAAATGTTTTGTTTTGGCTGGCTTTAGACAGAAGCTCTTTGCTTTAGAGCCTAATTTCAACAAGTTTTTGTAAATTGACCACCTGAATTTCTGGAATCATTGGAATTGATAGAGGATAGTGAGAGTGGATAGCTTTCAAGTCGAACCAATGAGCTGCTATTTAATAATAATAATACATTTATATAGCGTCCTTTCTATACAAGCATATTCAAAAACGCTTTACAAAAAAATAACATGAATACAATACATACTTACTTACTAAAATAAACCATAAACAAATGTGTTTTGATTGATTTCAGAAACACGTGAAGACAATTGATTTTTCTTATTTGAAGTGGGAGATCATTCCACCAAAGTGGGCCGAGTCTGCAGAATGCCCTACCCCCCAGAGTAATACATGAAATATTGGGTACATTAAGCCAGACTGCAGATCTGTTTCTTAGATCATAAGTGGTGTTTGATGAAATTATTAAGTTTTGAAGATATTTTGGGGCCATTTTATGGATACATTTAAAAACAAGAACAAGTATTTTGTATCTTATACGCATTTCAACCGGTAACCAATGTAGTGAATATAACAAGGAGTAATATGGCAATATTTGTTTGATTTAGTTACAACACGTGCCGCAAAATTCTGTATTTTTTGGACATTTTGAATTAAACAATGTGGCATACCAGCCAAGAGAGAGTTGCAGTAGTCAATGTGTGAATGAACCAATGAATGAATTAGGGTCTCTGTTGCACTGTTTGTCAACATATTTCTTATTTTATTAATGTTGTACAAATTTACAAATGCAGACCTGCATTTTTTCATAACGTGCTGCTTTAAGTTTAAGTTGCTATCCAGCCACACTCCTAGATCACGAACACAATAGAGTACCCTGGTATAGCTGGGAAGCTGCAAGTGTTAATTGTCACGCGAAGGTTGTTTGTTTTCTGTTATTTTTTTCCGACAAGCCAACAATTAGCTTACTTAGGCTTATTTACCAGTTTACCAGGCTGTGAACATATTGATTTTTGCTTTTGTTTGTGTGGGGACCTACTATTAGCTTTTCCAGTTTTTACCAGCTATTTATATATATTTTTTAAAACAAGAACCATATTAAGCTTCTTTGAATATTATACTATAATATCTCTCACACAAACGGCACATAATATTATTCATATAGTTGTAATAGAGATTTATCAAAAATAGACGAAACTAGCATTAGGTATGACTTTTTAAACAGGGGCGTCGCGAAGGTTCACACATTGCGGGAAGGGGGAGGGGGTGTCAACTAAATTTGCCTGATTTTTCTCAGTGCCCGAATTTTTGGTAACATCATGACTTTCACAAACATATTAATATTTGCAGTTCCAAGTTATGTATGTTGAAGTGTCCGAAACGTGGCATGAAGATGAGGCGCAGGGCTGCAGCCCCTTTTCCTGTGTGTGTGGTTTTCTTTTTTCATTTTTCAAAATTTGCGTAAATTTTAGATTATGATTCGAATAAAACTAAATGGCCAGAGGCGGATGCAGAGGGTGTAGTGCCGGGGTTGTACACGCCGCCTTGGGTGGCAAGGTGCCCCAATTTGACCTAAAGTGTTCCCTTGTATGTTTGTCATTGTGTCGTGCCCAACCTCCTACCCCTGGTCCCCGCACCCACCCAATTCCCACCAAATAAAAACGCATATTTTAAGTCTAGAATTTGATATGTGATTCTCTCTTCAAAGTGAGCTCATCAAAAGCTAAAAATCGCAGTTTCAGGAGCTTTACCCATGGGCCCCTTGTGGGCAGTGGTGTATCCAGTTTTCAGCGCCAGAGCTGGCAAAAAGTGCTCGAAAATATGACTTTCTAATCTGATCTTTGGCTAAATGAAAAATATCCAATATCAACTGATGTCGAACAAAGTGAAACAAGTGAATCACTACCAATTTGATATATAATGGACGATTTTTTTCATCCATATGTCAAGGCCATAAACAAAATTTGGGCCATATAAAACTAAATTTCTGCAATTTGTTACAACATTTGGGCAATTTAAGCAAATTTTAGATAAACCTAAACGATTTTTAAACTCATTTGCACTATTTCAAACAAACTTTGGTCGATTTTTAACACATTTGAATTTTTACCAAGTTGGGCAATTTTAAAGAAAATTTGGACGAAAGTTTTATCCAAAAATGCATTTCAAGTTCTTGCATGAATTGTTCTACTTGAATATTTCACCACACAGTTATCATTTTCAGTTTGTGACTTCATACAAGAGGGCACAGACATTCACAAGGGGAGGAGGCACGGCCTCCATGCCCTACGCTGACCACGGCTCTGGCATGCATCACCCATTTTATTCTACTATCTCTGGAAATTTGTTATCAGCATGTCACAATTTTATGTGAAATTGCCAATAAGGCACATGCTGTCCATATGTGCGGTGTTGCCATGCAAGGCATCTCGAAGCAGAGAGTTTCCATTGCTCCCTGCCCGAAGACTCGGGAGTCACGACCAATGTAGTTCGAAAAGTTGTTGTGCCCCAGCCAACCAACTAGTGGAACAAAGTAAGTGAAATTTCCGAAGAGCAGAACTTTTTACCCAAATTTTCCGAATATTTAGCCCAAAATCATCAATTTGTTGAACCTATTTTTGAAGAAAAGTCCACAAATTTCGAAATTTAAACCGATTTTATTTCTAATTTTAATAAATATTCCGAAAACTAACTATTAGAAAAAGAAGATAATGTTGATTTTTCAGAAAATGTATATTTTTGCATCATTTCGATTTCTTTACCTTATTTTCTGAATTTTGAAAACAAAAAACGTCCAGGGTGCAAGTTTAATTAACAACATTTTCGAAATAATCTGAAAATTTCAAATCATGACTTAAAAAAACCGGTTATTTTTATAATCGGTTGGAAAACAGCAGAAATTGAGATCATGATTTGGAAAAATCGGGAATTTTTTAAACCTGATTCGCAAAAATTGGGACATTTTAAGAACCGGTTTTGAAAAAATCGGGTAACTTAAGACAATGATTCAGAAAAATTAGGAAATTTGATAACAGTTTTTGGAACAGCTCTTTCAAGAATTCACAAGTTTTTTTCTCCGAATTTCTAGACCATTTTGCCCGATCTTTTCTCCATTCTCAAATATTAGGGAGGGGGACTCCAACACCACCTCGGTTGCGACGCCCCTGCTTTTGAATTAATTTATACAGCTTTGAGTAATTATAACATTAATTCATGTTGCGCTTATTTTGTATAACACATTCAAAAAAGCTTTAGAAACCTAAACATGATTCAAAGACACTCCAATCTTATACCCACGAAAGAAGCCCATGCGTCAGGGTAAGCTATTTCTAGCGAAAAGGATTCAGGGAAATCTAAAGGAAACGGAATCTAAGTAACATGATGTCCTGAAAGCTTTTAAATTTGTATTTCTGACCGATCGTACATTAGCAGATTCGAATTGGATATCCGTATGCAAATGTTTCGGTTGTTTTTCATTTTTGATGTTAACAAGGCTCCGGAAATTGACCACTTCCCAATTTCTGGAATCATCGGATTGATATAGGATAATTAGAGTGAATAGCTCATCAGGTCTCAATAGAAATGTTATCTGTGATGCGAGGGTTGTTTGTTTACCATTTCTGTACCGGCGATTTGGCATTTAAGCTTACTTAGGTCTATTCACTGTGAACATCATTGGGCGTTGACTTTGCTATTATTTGTTTAACAAGGGAACTGCTATTGTCTTTTCCGAGTTGATTTACCACATTAAGTTTCCTTGGATTTTCAGCTTGACATAATGTCTCTAACACGATGCATAATATCATAGTTTTTATGGTGTACTTCAGCGTTGTATAAATATCATATATCACAGGCTATTATCTGAATATTGCCATATAATACCTTCAACGCAGAATTAGGGGCCGTCCAGTAAAGTTTATGTATACAAACCGAAAGGGAGGGTAGAAGGCATTGGCGGAAATTGCGGTGCATTATATATTTTTATGGAGCTCTTTTTGTATTTTAGGGTGAGTTTATGTCCCCTCCCCCCCCCCTCCCCCACACACACACACTTTCGGTTTTCAAATCCCGCTTTTGCATAGTGTATTTGTACCAAAACGTACTATGTTACTCCATTTTTGTGTGTCCATTAGTGGCGTTGACATTAAATGTTAAGGCGGAACGAAACTATTCAGACGTTGAATATATTGTCAATCATGATGTCCATCATGCTGCTTTGGGAATAGCTAAGCTAACTCCGCCCGCGCCAATAGACTCATAAAGCAGTAGACCCGGTGCATATCCCCGGTTTCAATGGAGTGGGCAGATGAGAGTAATTCCCCCTGGACGGGCGTCTATTGCAGATTAACTCTCAAGCAGTGTTGGTACTCATTTTTCAGCTGAGTGGACTGAAGCAAGTAAAGTGTCTTGCTTAAAGAAAGAATGCAGCGCTCGCGACGGGAATGGAGGCCGGTACCTTTTAAATACGAGCATGAATCCCTAAGCGCTGAGCCACTGCATCTCTTTTTGATTAAAACCAGACCAAACCCTCCTTTCAAGGAGTAAAATTAACTTCACAAAGTCTGACAATTTATATATAACAAAATAGGCCTATTCATTGTTTACGACTATCTGTGCAGTTGTATTGCAAAATGTGAAGGTGTTTTACCTCTGTACAGTTTTCTAAATATAAGAAATTCCTGGACTAAAATTGTACATAAGAAAAGAAAAGTCAGAACAAAATACAGGAAATGAATTACAGATCGAAAGAGTAAGCCTAGATTGGGATATTTGTATGTGTATGATGTAAATTATCTGCATGCTGATTTACAACAATATTTGCATTAAATCCAGCAGAAGATTTGTTACTTCTCAAGGTAAATTAAACACTTGACAAAAAATTATGATGATTTAATCTAATGCATACGATTCTGTAATTTACAATTCGAAAGCACCGTTCTCTGCCTACGATTGTGATATTATTGAGGCAAATTTCCTGCAGGGCATGCGAAATTGCATAGTTGTGACCTAAAATATTTTACGTAAAAGATGCTCTGATTATAGAGGTTTTCTGCACGAGTGCAAATCTCACGTCGCTTGTTAATGATGACGTTGCTTTACTTGTCTTATATTTTTTGTGTTTTTATCAAAATAATTCATAAATTGAAAGAATAGTAAAATTTCGAGAAAAATATTTTTCTTATATATTGACAAAAATATTCATAGCTTAAAAGAATAGAAGCACTACGCATGAATAATCTTTGAAGAAAATATTGATCATTCACATAACCTCGATATGTTTTGCGAGAAAACAATATTTGTTATATCTTTAACAAAATAACTCATAGCTTAAAAGAATAGGAAACTTGCAAGATCAATTATTTGATACATTTAAAAAAAAATCATCGCCTAAAAGAAGATATCCTGAACACGTTTATATCGAGAGAAATTGGCGTTCTTTAATTGCAAGTTAGATTTAGCATGTCTGGGCCGGAAATATAGGACTAATAAGAAAATCAATCGTTGCTTTGATCAAATTATATCACCGTTGAATAAACACACTCATATGTCAGTGCTCAACCAAAACTCTATCAGTCTGTATGTTCAGTATGTGCAAATGGAAGTCATGGAAACTGGAGAAATTGGCAAGACTAAAAATGAAATATTTACTTGTACCATATAGGCCAACGTTTAATATAACTGTACTATTGTGCTTGATTCATCAATTATGAAAATATAGATTATTTACATAAACTCGCTATGTGTTTTGGGATATGGAACTATTTTCATCATTTCATTTATCAAATCAGTGCATTACGCCCCTGGACATTGTCACAAAATATGTACAAAATATCAACAACATATTTAGAAATAAGAATTGGATCGAGGATCGTCATAAACAGATCTGCAGATACACGATAAAAGAAAAAACTAAGCATAGTATGTGCTAAACATACCTTACATTTCACGAAATTTAATGGCATGCGTGATATAAATTAAAAGTGATTTACACACAATTGTTCAGTGCATGGACACAATAAGAACTTAAACTTTTGTTTATCAGGGTACTTAACATAATAATCTGGTATGTACTTTGCACGCAACTCATGGAGGAAAGGGCAAATACTCATAAAGTGAAATTCGTCATCAATTAGATTCAGAGAACAAAATTGACAAATTCTTTGATTGTATGGAATCTTTTTCTTGCGTCCAACATTTACCTCAATTTCAAGGGTACCACAACGTAGTTTGGCAATAAATTTCCCTAAATAAAAGTTATTGATAAGAAACGTATAGGGTTCCACACAACTTTCTGTCTTCAAAATAATATATGACTGGAGACTATCCATAGAGTTTACATCACTGATCCAGGTTTGTCTATCCATACCTAAAATCTTTGCTTAAATATATTTAAATATGTAATATGATTGTTCGTTACCAACACCCTGATTATTCCAAACAAAACAAAACCAGAAGAACAAAGTAAAGTTTTAATCCTTAACCCCCAAGACGGTAGATTATTAGAAGCTAAGCGAAGTTGTCCATGGTAACTAAGCTTAGTATACCTATCCTCCGTATGTCTAATAAGACGCAGCCAATAATAAATAAGCTTTAGAAACGATTGAAATCTGAAAGATGCTCTCCCAAGTTCACCTAATATGCAAGAATATTAATACAGTTGAGACCAAGCAAATATTTATGGAAATTATTGTAAACACTTATGATACTTGCATGTGGATTACCACTCCATAGCTCCGCCCCATATGTTAAGATAGACATTATTTTTGTATCAAGATTTGGAGCATACTACCTAACTGGCAAATCCAGTGTTTTAGCTATCATTCTTTTTAAACTGAATATCGCCCTCTTTCCTGAGCAGCTCCAGTTTTCTTGTGCAGCAGTCCATAACCCTTTGGAGTAAATCCTAGCCCTAATTAAGTAGAACAATTAACATTATCAAGCAATTTTTTCCAAAAGTACCACTTATCTGATCTTGCTAGATAACCGCCTTTCCTGAAAACCAGTCTTAGTTCCTGAAAACCAGTCTTAGTTCCTGAAAACCAGTCTTAGTTGTCTCGCAATTGAGTGTAAGATCGTTTGACTCACAGTTTGTTTCAAGGACATTAAGAAGCTTTTGTAAAGAATAGGCACTCTCAGAGAAAATTACGAGATCAACTGCATACACGAGACAGCATATGTTTGTATCATTAATCTTCAAACCAGTATACGTTGTAATAATAATTGATAGCTTGAAAGAATAGTAAAATTGCGAGACAAATATGTGATATATTTTGACCAAAAAAGTCATAGCTTTAAAGAATAGAAGATTTCACGAAAATATATCACTACCAATACGCTTGAATAATCGTTTAAGGAAATGTAGATTATTCACATAACATCGCTATGTTTTGGGAGCAAAACTTAATATATTTATTTAAAAACAAATATTAGCCTGAAAGAATAGAAAAAATGGGAGCAAAATATTTGTTATATTCAGAAAAAATATTTCATATCTTAAAAGAATACACAATTTCACGAAAATATCCTCATGACGTCTTTATCGCGAGAAATTGGTGATGTTTACTCTGAAGTTAGACTTAGCATGTCTGCACCAGAAATATAGGACTAATAAGAGAATCAGCCGTTGCAATACTTTGATCAAATTATATCATCGTTGAATAAACATACCCATATATCAATACTCAGCCAAAACTCTGTATCTTTAGTATATACAAATGGGAGCCATGGAAACTGGAAAAATTGGTAACGGTAAATGAAATTGCAACCTTTTTCATGTATCATTGGTTAAAATGAGTACGTATACGAAATTAAATTTTAATCTGATAAACCCATATCTTTCTGATATGATTATTCATAGAACCTCGCTATGTTATGCGATAACGAAAACAATATATATATAATATATTGTTAACAAAATAATTCATAACTCAAAAGAATAGAATAAATATTTGATATATATATATTTAACAAAATAATTCATAGCTTAAAAGATTAGAAAAATTGCGAATAAAATATTTGATACATATCAAAATGAATAATTAATAGCTTAAAAGAAGAGAAGATATCCCCAGCACGTTCCTACCGTAACTCGCGAGAAAATGACATTTTTTTAGCATTAGATTAAGTAATACTGAATCGAAAAATAGGATTAATAAGAAAATCAACCGCTGCCTTTATCAATTTATATCATCAATGAATAAACACATCCATATATCAATGCTCAAGTAAAGCTCTATATACCTACAGTATGTGCAAATGGAAGCCATGGAAACTGGAACAATTGGCAAGACTGAAAATGAAATTGCACCGTTTCACGCAGCCCAGGTAAAATGAATGCATGCATAATGCATATAAAATGTATAATTTGAAGGTTTTAATCTGATATTCCTTTCTGGTATTATTAGATTATTTTCTTTAATTTAGGTTATTTCCAGATAAAAAGTGTTTTTATTGAAATGAAAGAAAAGGTCGCATGCCTTTTCTGAAGAAATCAGGTTGACACATTCTTTTTATTGCAAAAGTTACTCACGTAAACTTTACCTGTATTTCTATCTTTTTTCTAATAATAATGGTTAAAGGTGTAGGCTATTGTTGATATTTCATAAGGAGAGTATTTATAGTAATGAGTACGCACTTCAATACAAATACATATTGTACAAGAACATTACACCCCATTTAAATCGTGTGTACAAATCAGCCATTTCCTTCTTTGCAACGATTACCATCAACTCGACTTATTTTGCTTCATATCATTATATCTAGATGGTCATCCACACTTGATGGCTATCCATAAAAGATGGTCATCCACACTATATGGCTATCCATAAAAGATGGTCATCCACACTATATGGCTATCCATAAAAGATGGTCATCCACACTATATGGCTATCCATAAAAGATGGTCATCCACACTATATGGCTATCCATACTAGATGGTCATCCACACTATATGGCTATCCATAAAAGATGGTCATCCACACTATTTGGCTATCCATACTAGATGGTCATCCACATTAAATGGCTATCCACAATAGATGGTCACTCGCATTAGATGGCCATTTGGACTAGATGGCATCTACACTAGATAGCATCCACACTAGATGGCCACCCACACTAAATGACCATCCGCATTAGATAGCCATCTACACTAGATGGTATCCACACCAGATAGCAATACACTACATGGCCATCCACACTAGATGGCAATCCACATTAGATGGCAATCTACACTAGCTGGCTATCTGCACTAGATTGCCATACACACTAGATGGCCATCTACACTAGATGACCATCAATACTAGATGGCGATTCACACTTGAAGACCATCCACACTAGATAGCCATCTACACTAGTTGGCATCCACACTTGATGGCCATTAACACTAGATAGCCATTTACTCTAGTTGGCATCCACTCTAGATGTCATCCACACTCCACACTAGATGGCGATCTACACTGGACGGCATGCACACTAGATGGTCATCCACACTTGATGGCTATCCATAAAAGATAGTCATCCACACTATATGGCTATCCATACTAGATGGTTATCCACACTATATGGCTATCCATAAAAATGGTCATTCACACTAGATGGCTATCCATACTAAATGATGGTCATCTACACTATATGGCTATCCATAAAAGATGGTCATTCACACTATATGGCTATCCATACTAGATGGTCATCCACACTAAATGGCTATCCATAAAAGATAGTCATCCACACTATATGGCTATCCATACTAGATGGTTATCCACACTATATGGCTATCCATAAAAAATGGTCATCCACACTAGATGGCTATCCATACTAAATGATGGTCATCTACACTATATGGCTATCCATAAAAGATGGTCATTCACACTATATGGCTATCCATACTAGATGGTCATCCACACTATATGGCTATCCATAAAAGATGGTCATCCACACTATTTGGCTATCCATACTAGATGGTCATCCACATTAAATGGCTATCCACAATAGATGGTCACTCGCATTAGATGGCCATTTGGACTAGATGGCATCTACACTAGATAGCATCCACACTAGATGGCCACCCACACTAAATGACCATCCGCATTAGATAGCCATCTACACTAGATGGTATCCACACCAGATAGCAATACACTACATGGCCATCCACACTAGATGGCAATCCACATTAGATGGCAATCTACACTAGCTGGTCATCTGCACTATATTGCCATACACACTAGATGGCCATCTACACTAGATAACCATCAATACTAGATGGCCATTCACACTTGATGGCCATCCACACTAGATAGCCATCTACACTAGTTGGCATCCACACTTGATGGCCATTAACACTAGATAGCCATCTACTCTAGTTGGCATCCACTCTAGATGTCATTCACTCTCCACCTAGATGGCGATCTAGATGGCGATCTACACTAGACGGCATGCACACTAGATGGTCATCCACACCAGATAACCATTCACAATAGATGGTTATCCACACTCCACACTAAATGACCATCTACACTAGGGGGCATGCACACTAGATGACCATCTGCATTAGATAGCCACTACACTAAATGACATCCACACTAGATTACCGCACACACTAGATGACATCCACACTAGATGGCCATCCGCATGAAATGGCCATATACACTAGATTGCGTTCACACTTGATGGCCATCCATACTTGATGGCCATCCGCATTAGACAATTATCTACACTAGATGGAGTTTACACTAGGTGGCCATCAACACTAGATGGCCAGTCGCACTTGATGGCCATCTACACTAGACAGCCATCTCCACTAGTTGGCATCCACTCTAGATGGCATACACACAAGATGATCATCCACACGAGATGGCCATCCACACGAGATGGCCATCCACACCAGATGGTCATCCACACTCCACACTAGATGGCCATCTACACTAGATGCCATCTACACTAGATGACCATCCACACTAAATGGCCACACACACTAGATGGCCACTCACACTAGTTGGCCATCCACACTACATGGGAATCCACACTAGTTGGTCATCAACACTAAATGACCATGCACATTTAATGGCCATCCGCACTAGATAGCCATCCACACTATTTGACATACACTTTAGACGGCATCTATATCAGATGGTCATCCACACCAGATGACCATTTACAATAAATGGTCATCCACCCACACTAGTTGGTCATCCGCATGAAAAGGCCATATACACTAGATTACATCCACACTTGATGGCCATCTAAACTAGATGGCCATCCACACTTAATGGCAATCCACACTAGATAGCCATCCACACTAGTTGGCATCCACTCTAAATGGCATCTATACCAGATGGTCATCCACACGAGATGGTCATCCATACCAGATGGTCTACCACACTCCACACTAGATGGTCATCTACACTAGATGGCATGCACACTAGATGATCATCCGCACTAGATAGCCATCTACACTGGATGACATCACACTAGTTGGCCATCGACGCTAGATGGCCATCCACACGTAATGGCTATCTACACTAGATAGCCATTCATACTATTTGGCACCCACTCTAGACGGCATCCACATTAGATGGTCACTCACACCAGGAAGCCATCCACACCAAATGGCCATCTGCATTAAATGGCAATCCACACCAAATGACCATCCGCACTAGATAACCATCCACAGATGGCCATCCAGACTAGATGACCATCATGTCTTACACTTCGCCGCCCCAGTGTAAACACTGGTCCGGTAACAAGAGATGGGGCGTGCTAAATTTCCTTTGTTGGTTGGGCAGTCCTGGAGATACTCTCGATCGTAGGTTTTGTTTCTCAAATATCAGGCTGGCAAAACTTGTTTAATTTGATAACAAAATTACACATTAGCTGTAAGAAACAATTATAATATTTTAGAAATGTATTATAATTAGTTCAATTAGAAAAATTGAAGAGTTTAAACCAATTTTTTTAAATTTGCTTACATGTACATAATTTTAATATATCAAATTCAGACTGGTAGATATCAAAAAGGGTTTGGATAATTTGTGAGAATATCTATGACAAATTTCATGATCCACAAATTTACATAACTTTTCACACCATTAACAATCTGTGTTAGACTTCAATAATGGGCATTCAATAATGGGATATCAAGAGTGTAGCCAGGGGCGGTCGACAAAGCCGTCCGCCCTCCCCCACTCCCATTAACAATCTGTGTTAAACTTGCATTCAATAATAAGAAATCATGAGTGTAGCCAGGGGCGGTTGACAAAGTCGTCCGCCCCCCCCCCCTCCTCTCCAAAAAAAGGAAGTAAAATGGTGATGGTAAACTGGTAAAAAAGTCCATAAAAAATATGCAAAAAGTTCAAAATATATTTCTTGGCTTCGTAATCCGAAAAGGCTGTCTACACTCTTGGAAATAAACCTTAATTGCGTCTTCCAAAGCTTTGGTAAAAACCAATCGAGGGTTTATACTGAATATTTGATCGAGGGTATCGCGGACTGTTTTGAAGGGCTAAATCCAAAAGGCGATGTGAAATAAAAAGTCACAAGCTTTAAAACATTTGTGATGGCACTGTTGAATTATTAACCAACCAAAGGCACCCATTTTCACAATAGTTTATCCCCTAATGCAAGGTGGTATTTGTAATCATTTCATCCATCACTACAGACCTTTAAAAAAATGTATCTAAATGTATTACTTACCATGACAATTGCAAAGAAACCCCACTGAAATGTGCAAGTGCGAATCCAGAAGTGATTTTTGGGGCCATGACCCATCCCCTCCCCCAAAATGTTTATACGCCTTATAGAAATTAATTTCATACACCCAGTACAGATTAGAATAATAAGAAGAAGAAGGTCGTTGCCGGCGTCGTCAATGTTTTGACATTTTTGATGCTTAGACTAGACGTTATTCAGGAAAAACCTTACTGGTACTTTTCGAATTTTTATTTCAACACAGGTAATTTAACAGTAAAATTCTTACATAGTTATAGAGCACACTGGAATTCAATTACAAATTTGTCATTACCTCTGCTAATAATTTGACTATTGTAAGATTTTTGGGGGACTTTGACTGACAAAAGGCTACCAATTTTGAAAAATACAAGTTTCGTCTTACAGTGACTGCAGCAAACTCTATCCTGGCAAGAAATGAAAGGAAAGGAAATAAACCTGACATTGTTCTTAGATTACCTAATATTATGTAATCATTTCTTTCTTCTATTCTGTTACAAATATTGCAGAGAGTGATAAGCAAGCAATGGTTTGATAATATAGAGAAAATCGATGTTGTGTTAGTGTGGAAGTTTACTCAGAGGGAGGAGGGTATACACAATAGGAAGGCTGTAAAACGTAGATCAGTTTTGATAACGAACCATACCCTTACACCATAGTTACCATATTCTTATCGCATGTTGTATAACGTTAGGCTGGATGTGGTCGGGCGGCCATCCAGTCGGTTCTTGAAGTTAACGCCGTCTATCTAACGTTAGATCTAACGTAAGTGTTCATTCATTTACCTGTTTACCGTACTGGTAACTAGTCTAGGCCTATTTTTTGTTTTTCAGGCCACGCATGCATGAGGATTAAAATTTGGCGAACATCGGCCATCACATCTGTGCCGTGAACCGCTTCATTCGTTACATACAAATGTGGATAACGAGTAAAGTAAGGCCCAACGTTAACGTATATAAAGCCTAACGTTACACCTTGGGCCAAAGTAAGGTATCGGTAACGCAGAAAACCCGTATGAAATTTCCTCCGAAAACCGCTCTTCGTATTTTTCAAAGGTGACTTAGACTAGGCCTGTGTGAAGCGAACGCTTGACCATTCCTTGCATGTTGCCTGCAGAAATTACGGTGGATTTTTGAGCCACTAGTAGGCTTTAAAGTGCAAAACCTAAGTCTCACATTACCAGCTGGACCATCCAGCTGTACCAGAAAAACGTAAAATGTCTGATTACGGGGCCTAGTGCTTCAAGAAAATTTGAATAAATATTTATTCTAAAATTGTATGAATCGTGAAATTGGAGTTAACTTGACATTTAAAAATCGTCACAATTTTGTTAAACTTTTCTTAGGCTTAACGTTAGGTGCATACAATCGCATGAATGACATGGGCAAAATTCGGTTTGGCCCAAAACATAAAATACATGCCTACATGTATTTACTCAGTAGATGTACCTGTAAGACGTATGATGTTCGATCGACCATACTGATTGATATAAACTTCAATAGACCTAAATAATCATTTCAAACTGCACAATCAAAGTAGGCTTGTTGGGCCTAGGCCTAGTTATTCGTAATATACCCCCATAGGTACTAGGCCCAGGGGCGTAATTTTCATTTGGAAAGTGGGAGACGGGGACAAAATGTTTCCTAAAATGTACTGAATTTTTTTTGCTGAAAAGTGTGTGTGTGTGGGGGAGGGGGGGGGGTGTCCACCTGTACCCCAGTAGTTACGGCCCTGTCTAGGCCTAATTCAATTTGCTAAGGTTAGGCAATACTTGCAATAATAGGCCTATGTATAGCGGCCATGTAGTGGCTATAGCTTATATGAGTCAGATAACATATGACTGTGTACTAGGCCTATAGCCATATGCATCAGTTGTATTGAAAGTAGTGTGTAGTATATAGGCATGATGCTACTGAGTGAGATATTTATCCCACTATAACATAGGCCTACGTTA
>JAIGNY010001769.1:1505000-1530000 GCA_020152595.1 Chiridota heheva
TCGATTATATCTGTGTCTATAAGATCTTTTACACGACAATAAGCACGGCAGCTGTGTCTATAATGACTTCGGAAATTAAAATTAATGTAATGGATAATTCAATCAGTTTTTCTAATCTGTGTAGAAATATTCTCGTTTAACGGCTTAGATACTTCTTACACCTTAGTCAATATATACAAGCAGTGTTATTAATTGTTATGCACATTTGCATTGTGCATAGCCTTGCTGGTGCCACTGGTATCCTGACATCTGAACAGTGCTGGGCATTTAAAGTATCTAGTACAGTTACATTTTAGGCTGCTGTACATGTATGGCTTGCATAGCTAACGCATACTGAGAGCCGTTGTTTATACAATAGGATCCATCCAGATCGCGGAAGATCCGGTAGTTGTAAGTGAATTTTTTTGTTGGCTTTCAAAATCAGTAATGTGCTTGTTTATTTCTACAGCAGTTAAGTAATATAATTAAAAAAAACATGATACTGTTTGTACGGATTTTTTGTCTCGAATCCGAACTGCGTCTGTCTTTTAACCACATATTGTGATGCGAGAGGCAGGAATTTGTTTTTTGCTTGTGAGGCGGAGGGAGATTTCTTTTTGATATGGATTTTTATTGCATTCCAAACATAATTTAAAATGTGGAAGTTAGTTTACAAAAATAGAAATAAAAGTATCTAATTATTCTGATAAATCTTGAGTTCTTTCAAAAAGTGTGGTTTATGTTTTGGAAAATTGTTTATTTAAAATGTCCTTTTTTAGATATATTTGTCAAAGAATTGCTGAAAAAATAGAGAAAATTAATCAAATTTGGAGAAAATAAACTTAGCTTAAAAATGGCTAATTTGACACTGCTGAAAAAAGGTTATCTATGCCGATGAGCAGTATTACTTAGTTGCCATTTTGGCTCAACAAGTAAATTTTGTTCTTCACAAGGTTTTTATAATCTATTTCATCATTTATTCTTTTTAGGGGCATATGTATATACATATATATATATATATATATATATATATATATATATATATATATATATATATATATATATATATATATATATATATATATATATATATATATATATATATATATATATATATATATATATATATATACATACATATATATATATATATATATATATATATATATATATATATATATATATATATATATATATATATATATATATATATATATATATATATATATATATATATATATATATATATATATATATATATATATATATATATATATATATATATATATATAAACTTAGCTTAAAAATGGCCAATTTAACACTGCTGGAAAAAGGTTATCTATGCCGATGACCTTAATGTGCAGTATTACTTAGTTGCCATTTTGGCTCGACAAGTAAATTTTGTTCTTCACAAGGTTTTTAAAATCTATATATATACATATAATAATATTATATATATATATATATATATATATATATATATATATATATATATATATATATATATATATATATATATATATATATATATATATATATATATATATATATATATATATATATATATATATATATATATATATATATATATATATATATATATATATATATATATATATATATATATGTATATATATATATTTATATATATATATATAGATATATATTTGATTTAAAAAAATCCCTACACCTCATAGAATATCCTTTTTACTACTTAAATACTTGATTCGGCTAACAAATAGGTTCAATTTTGGTGAAAATGCAGCTTGGCCATGCAAAATTAATTGTGTTAATACACATTGGACAAATCAAGAAAATTGGCCGTGAAATGAATATTTGGCCGTATACTGTCACAATGATTTTGCAGCCACGATTTTCAACTCTTCAATGACCTGTTAAAGAATTATACATTTTCCGCCCGCCCCTTAAGCTTGTTTTCAAAGTGGAGGGCAAACAAACAATTTGTTTAGGCCTTATTTACAATTATATCCATCCCAACCATATAGCCCCATACGGGATGTTGCTGTCTCCGTTTCCATGAAGCAAGACTTATCAATTAGCTCCCCAAGAAAGCTGGTACTCATCTTTTGCTAAAAAGATAATCTAGTTAGTTTATGCAACAAAAGTGTACTAAACCTTATTCCACTCATAAAATGAAGTTCTTCTACAGATAAATTTCATAAAAGTAATATAAATGGAGGAAAATATGAGGTTATCTTCAACATAAACATCAAAACCTGATGCAATCAGTTGCTAGTACCAGTCTGTGTTTTCCTCCATTTGCAGTGTGTCTGGAGTGCCATCAACACTTGTTACATCCACATTTTCTGCTGATTTTGTTCAGTTGTTTGGAATCTGGCCTCTCAAAGACTTCTTCCAAGATAGGTTTTGTCATACCACTTGATACAGGTTGATGAGGGCTAGGAATGCGACTTGACTGGTGTTTGACCGACTCATCCAGCTCTGCGAGAGCATACACTTCCTTTAGTAGGATGTCAACACATGCTGAAAGAACATAACAAAAAATAACTTTAATATATGGATAGCAACATTTTAGTTTGTTGTTACTTCTTTTTAATGGGGCAATCTGTAAATTTTACAAAACATAATTGCCCTCTTATTCCATCAACCCTTGATTAAAATAAAGATTTTAGATAACCTTGACACGTCTTAATAACATATAAAGGTCCAACAGAATTCAAATTCATTGAACAAGAAAGTTTCCCTACTTTGTAAATACAACAGCTGGCAAAATTTGACCCATGAAAATTCAGCTTTTGTAAGAAACAAATTCTCCTTCCCAATGTCATAAGTTATGACAAATTTGTTTATGTTTTATATAATATTAATTCAGGGCTGCTGTGCTTGTGATTTAGGCATGTGAAAAATTGTCTCCACTATTAAGAGATTAAAAATACCCAAAGTTTGATCATCAATATAGATTGTTATCACACATGGGTGACATCAGCTAGTGACAGGAGACATATCCCACAGGACCTCTACCCCCTCCCCTTCTCCACTTTGCAATCTGCCAAGAATTTACAGGAAATACTGTGTGTGATATATTTTTTGTATCCATCTCATCTCATTGGTGGATAAAATGGATACCCCAACCACAATCGGGGAAATCCCATCACCACCCATTAAGTACAGTGAGCTCAAGAGGGGTGGGTAAGTACAGGATTCTCATGGCCCGGTATCCCATCAAGATGCAGACGTATCCCACTGCAGATATTCAGATCTTTATAATCAACATGCTAGGCTTTATAGTACACTTGACATTTGGTAACCTTTCATTTTCAGCTTGGCTGACCCCTCCAAGCCTCCTGATCTAGTAGATTCAGTTTTTCAACTTTCTTCATGATCTCCGAAAAAAATGATGAGCTCAGCAAGAGAGTTCAATGAAATGTATGAATAAAAATAACTTACTTAAATTAGGCCAATCATAATTAATTGTTGGTTTAGTGTAACCTTTTTTGTTGAGAAAAGAATTGGGTAGGTAGGCAATGTTTTTGAGCCAATATCAGGTTTTTCATACCTTTCGTACAATAAAAGGCTACGCTTCAGAAAAGACCAAATGAAATAATTTGAGTAGGCACCAATTTTGATGGACAGGTAGGGTTACGCCAAACGAACAATTATTTT
The DNA here is from genome assembly GCA_020152595.1 of Chiridota heheva. NCBI lineage: Eukaryota > Metazoa > Echinodermata > Holothuroidea > Apodida > Chiridotidae > Chiridota > Chiridota heheva. Next base: position 1,508,625 of record JAIGNY010001769.1, read on the forward strand.
AGGATGGCCTTAGACCTATTCATATATATATATATATATATATATATATATATATATATATATATATATATATATATATATATATATATATATATATATATATATATATATATATATATATATATATATATATATATATATATATATATATATATATATATACATATATATATATATATATATATATATATATATATATATATATATATATATATATATATATATATATATATATATATATATATATATATATATATATATATATATATATATATATATATATATATATATATATATATATATATATATATATAAATATATATATATAAATATATATATATATATATATATATATGTGTATATATATATATATATGTATATATATATATATATATATATATATATATATATATATATATATATATATATATATATATATATATATATATATATATATATTATATATATATATATATATATATATTTATATATATATATATATATATATATATATATATATATATATATTTATATATATATATATATATATATAGATACATTAAAAATATACACTGAAAATGATATAGGTATATAATACCATGTGCGAATTGTGAAGACAGAGTTGGTTGAATAGGTCTAAGTTTTAATTTGGAAAAACACACTTTCAAATGGAAGTTTTATGTAAATGAAGTTAATGTGTGTATTATTATTTTCAGTTACACCATCAAAAATAAGAAAAACTTCCAGTCATAAATGAAAACAACATCTAAGCATAAGGAAAAACTAATGAAACAAATCTCTTTATGAAGTTCTGGAGATCGCACAACATATGTGGCTTCCTCACTTTCTGTCAACAAATGTTCAACATAATCTGTGGACGTTTTATCATATTCCTCACAGATTTCTCTAGCCATCTACAAAAATGAAATGTTTTTATATCTCAACTATGCGGGCATGTAATTTTGTTACTACACCAGTTACCAGACCATTTTTTGCATTCCAAAATGATTTTTTTAATTTTTGTCATGCTTGTAGGCATACGTTTTTCTATTCGACATACAAAATAGTATCATCAAGAGCAAGGTGTCAAAGCCCCTCATAATTCCTTCACTGACTTAACAAATATGGAAGTTAATTTTGTCAATTTACAGATTCATGCTTATTTAACTTGTACATTTTTCCTCATAATCTCACTCAGACAGCTTGTAAAGGATCAATGGCAATGTTAACTTGTAGAAGTCGAACTTGGTTCATGCCTTTGTTTAAAAATGAAACATGTAGTTTTCATATTAGAAATAAATATGCTCTAAAATGTTGCATCACCTTTTTAGAGATGTGTTGCAGCCCAAGTTTTTCTTTGAGACTGTTAATACTCTACATCAACTTTTTACTCAGGTGCTTGTTATGAATTACAGTAGGGCATTTCTGCCAACTGCACTTTCCACCATTCCTTACCGGCATGACGGTATACAGCCCGAAACGTATGGCGGAAAGGCTCATAATATATCGGTAATAAAATGTTGTTTAGTTTTTAGATTCAATTAATGTGAACTGGAAAGCATTGATGAGAAAATAGATAAAGTGATTGTAAACAACAAGAATTAATAAAGATGTTTATTATTTGACCTTAGGAATGGGAAAATGGGCCACAAAAAAGAGCCCGAAAGATTTAAAAAAAAAGAATTGGTAATGCGATGCTAAGTGCCAAATATCATTAATTTGAAGGAATGAAAAAAGGGATACGTTTAAATGGGATCACTGTGACCGTAATGTAGCATAAGCCTATAGCCTAGTTGAAATTAAAACTTCATATTTTGGCGGGAATGCCCGACTACCTTGTACCACAGCACATCTCCACATAATAATGTAAACCAAATTTCGTCCTAGCTTGCATACAAAACTTAAACTAACCTGTTTTATGGCACGATGTTTCCAAGAAGGCCTTGCTTTCTTTGCAAGTCGTTGTTCATCAAGGTTAGGTTAGAGCTTTAGCGGAATTGGTGCTAGTTGTAGTAGGCTAGTACTAATAAACTATACTACCTACAGCCTAGTACCAGGAACGTCTGCATCGGGCCTAACGCTAACGCTCAGAAAACTCTAACCCCGTTTTAATGTGGAACCCGACCCAGGAACCAAAAAAATACGTTTAGAAAGTCCAAAATCTGCTTGCAGAAGAAGGCATGCAGACTGGCAGATAATCCTCAGTAAAGACTAAAGTGCTCTCCGCAAATCACACTGCATTTCATAGGTTCTTTGTAAAGTCTAAGTCTAACGTTAGTTAGCTGCACAAACGTCGTCCATAAACATCTCATTTTCGGATTCTTTGGAAATTTGCATCTCTCATTTTCATTACTACACTCTCCTATGACACAATGAAATGACATTTTCCTTCTTTCAGCTAAATTTCTTCTCCTTCCGACTGTCCGATGTCAAAATCACATAAACAATACTTGCAACTGTACCGTGTACAGTACGTTGTCAGGTTGCTGCATATGTTGATGGCAAGCAGCACATGAATCGACTCACTATACCTACGTCATGTGACATCATCAACTACTAACCCGCAGAACTTTTTTTTTCTTCTTAAAAGTTGATAGAAATGATCATTTTCTTTTCTTCGATAGAATAATTATATTGGAATTTAGCAAACGAAACCTACATTTCTAGATAGCAAATGATCCGATTAATCAATTAAGAGCCAATTATAAATTCATGGCAGGCCCTCTTTAAATTGAGAGAGAATAGCTGCTTGTCTGAGTTGGTTACAAAGGCGGGGGCAGAAACGAGAGGGGACACAATTACATAATAAATCGGATATATACTATGTGGAAGCTCTTTGTTTAAACTAAGCAATAAGGCGAAATACAATATTGCACAGGAAGCCAGTGTAAGAGAGGGCAGATATGACAATGCTTATGAGAATGAGTTACAATACGTGCAGCCAAGTTTTGGATTTATAGGAGTCTATGAATCTATTTTTGTGGAAGACCGAGAAGTAAGGAATTGTCCATATTCAACCTTCAAGTGATGAAAGAATGTATAATTTGTTCAGTTGCCTTATCGTTTAAATATTTACGTAATTTGTAGATACCTTTCAAACGAAATGCAGTTCTTTATAATCTAATGTGTTTCTTAATAATTTATTCAAACTTTCTAACTAAGAAATTTTTTCCTTTGCATGGGTTGATGAATTTTTTATTTGTTTATGATATTAATGATTCAAATTCTTAGGATCTCAAGTTACAGCATTTTGAAAAGGAAATTTCAAAGAGAATTCGTTATTATGTGTACTAGCACATAGGGCACATTATGACATCAATTGATTGTAATTTCAACACTAAGGTAGACCAAACGGCAGCGTACATGTTACAACTTCAAACTTGAAAATGGAATACAATTTTATGATGGGGGGTTTTGGTAGTTGGGTTTATCTTTCAATTCTCTATTATATATCAAGCTAGACTATTTGACTTTTTATGTCAACTTTCTTTAGGAATGTTGATTCAGACGATAATAAACAGATAAGTAAAGGAACGGAACTAACGTAAAAATAGTCAGATACAGGAGCATCGTAAAAAAAAATATAAAACAATATAAAAAAGTTCAATATCCGCTGAGTAGATAAAATGATTTGGATAATGTTAGCTATAATATATATATATATATATATATATGTTATAATATATGAAGGTACCCATTAAATTTTATTTCTACAGGAAGCAATCCATCACACATACGTTTATGGACCTACTGAAATGATACCAATTTCCGGACTTCAATGTACCTTTACTAGCTAAAAAACAAAACCTTAATCAAATATGAACGAGCGTCCAACATGCCAACTTTAGTTGAATAGCATTCAAATTTGGTAAATTGGTGTATTTATTTGGTTTCGGAGTTGGAAGTTCTAAAATATTTCAATATATATCATATGAAATCTATACATGACAGGTTTATTTGGTTTCCCAGGTGAAAGTTATTATATCAAATCTATTGGAAGGACACGCAGACCGGGCATGCCGGGTGTAATCAGTCTGTCAGTCACTATAGAGTACGCATGCGTCATCAAACGTAATGGTAGAGTTTATATGTATAAGAAAAGGCATTATTCATCAACATAATTACAGCAGAATATTTATGGTAGCCAATTCACTGTTTATAGTACACCATTCAAAAGGAATTTTAAAAAGAAGCTATATACATGACCACTAGCAAAGGGTGGATTGGGAAAAGGAGGGTGGGGTAATTATTAAATCTGACATTTTAAAATTAAAGCCACATGTCAATGAGCTGCTTGAAGCTGAAAGGTCTATCTATTATCAAAGGAGATTCAAATTCCAGTAAGTTATTCTTTTAATTCTTTTATTTAAAGCGTTATCGTTAGTGAATTAGATAGCAACGTTAGTAAAAGGTATAGAGGCATGTGGAGATCTTATATTAACCAGGGTTAGATCAAACCCATCAAGCCTCAAGGGCTTATAGAGCCGGTGCATGCTTAAACCCAATTTCTGTGGTGCTAAGCAGATGAGAGTAGGCCTACTTGACTCTCTGGGTGGTACATCAGTCCATCGCAGGAAGAAGAAGAGTAGGCGGAGGAGGAGGAGGAAGAAGAAGAAGAAAAAGAAAGAAGAGGAAGAGGGAGGGAGGAGGAGGAGAAGGAGACGAAGGAAAATTCGAAAGTTGAAATGTATGAAAGAGACTTAAAATCTTTAACATTTTAAAATGTATGATTCTTAAAAATTCTGTCTTAAATATCAGTCACTGAAAATCATTATAATTTTTTCTACAGTAACTTTTGACAAGTTTATAGAGGAAGTTTGATGGAAATTATAAATCTCTTTATATTCAACTGCTCCTATTCAAAAAACAGTGGTGGAGAATTAAAAAACAGTATATAGGTTAACATAGGGAAATTCATGGCTTTTAGTATATTTTCTTCCAATTGAGCTGAAGCCGTAACCACCTGTCCATATATCTTTCAGTATATATATATATATATATATATATATATATATATATATATATATATATATATATATATATATATATATATATATATATATATATATATATATATATATATATATATATATATATATATATATATATATATATATATATATATATATATATATATATATATATATATATATATATATATATATATATATATATATATATATATATATATATATATATATATATATATATATATTTCCATATTATATATATATATATATATATATATATATATATATATATATATATATATATATATATATATATATATATATATATATATATATATATATATATATATATATATATATATATATATATATATATATATATATATATATATATATATATATATATATATATATATATATATATATATATATATATATATATATATATATATATATATATATATATATATATATATATATATATATATATATATATATATATATATATATATATATATATATATATATATATATATATATATATATATATATATATATATATATATATATATATATATATATATATATATATATATATATATATATATATATATATATATATATATATATATATATATATATATATATATATATATATATATATATATATATATATATATATATATATATATATATATATATATATATATATATATATATATATATATATATATATATATATATATATATACATATACATATACATATACATATACATATACATATACATATACATATACATATACATATATATTTCCGTATGCTCGTACTCCAAACATGCAGACATAAAAACTTGTAAATGTGTCTGAAAAATACCAATCTGGCAATTAACAATCTGCTAGCGTGCCAGAGATTGTACCAGATCTTCTTACCTTTAATGAAATTACTTATCAATCATTTTGTCCTTTGAATACAGGTGCGGCTGTAAAATTCTTGATTTTGATACTTTGTTTGCAATATTATTATCTGCCTGAGCTCCTTCCACATTTCAGGGCAAATATTCAAGGAATTGCTTACTTGATGTGGCTTATGCTTGACAATGGATCGAGAAAAAATGATATTGACGTACCACTACGTGACATTTTAAAAGTTGCAGTTTATTCCAGAGGCCTAGGAAGCTGAAGCGAGGGAGTTGGCAGAGAAAAACCTGCCCCTCTGACAGGATCTCACCTTCCCGGTTTGGAAGAAACATTAGGAAATCAATTGAAATAAGATATTAAAAATTAGATACACAGACCCCTAGTTTTGCTGTTTTACAGGGGCGGCCGGCCCTGCCCCTCCGTGTGCCCTCTCTGCCTCCTGGGGTCCGCCCTGCCACTGGGGTTTGCCCTGCCCGTCATGAGAAAACAAATTAGACTTTTTTAAACTTCATAATATTAATTAACTTATAAATGAATACCTTATATGGATACAGAACACAGAATGGTAGCATAGTTATCAATTGTTCTGTTTGGCTCATGAATGGTCCTAATCAATCAGAATAGTTTCATTCTGAGGTATAGCTAAAATCCTAGAGCTTCTTCACCATGGGATTGAGCCTTAAGGGGCCTCTGGACTCACATGTGCAATAAAGTGCCCTCAGCAAGTTTAGCACCCTGCCCCTTTTAAATCAAGCTAGGGGTCTGATACAACTTTAAAAAAAGAAATTAGTAAAATCGAAAGGAAATGACATGACTGAAGATTTCGTTTTTATACTTGAAGGAAGATGGTAAGTAAAATTTTTCTGATGAGCAGCAATATTTGGTGGAAACTTCATTTTTCAGTGCGATTTTAGCGCTTATATTTGGGAAGTATTTGGTGTTGTCCACAGTGACACCCCTTCTTCCTAAGTCCTATACGCCCCTGGTCCATTAGTTAAATCAAAGTGTCTAGAAACCTTTAGACGACAGAATGTTTTCGAATTTGTGACAAGAAAATGTTTGCAATCGCGAATAAGACCTCAGCTAATGCAAAGGTAACAATTACCATAATCTACGAGTTTTGGATCAGCCCAAACGATCGTATACCAGTGGTGTAGATTCAAGGCTCGGGGAGGATCGGTTTGTGTTTTTCGAGGGAAAGAGGCCGAGTCCCCTAGCTAAAGATTGATAGTTTGGAGACTGGTCATTTTAGAATTTCACAAGATTCTTAGGATATAAATCAATCTATTCTCCAGATATTTTGAGTGTAACAAATATAGAGTAATATATGTAGTAGCTCAGTGGTTAAGAAGTCATGCTCGTATGCGAAAGGTACCGGGTTCCATTCTCGCCACAATTACGTCCTTGAGCAAGACACTTTATTAAAGTTGCTTCAGTTCACTCAACTGCAAAATGAGTATCAGCACTGCTGCGGAGTTAACCTGCGATGGACTGGCGTCCCGTCTAGGGGAGTCATGTACTCTAATCCGCTTGCGCCATGGAAACCGGGGAGACGTACCGGCCCTATAAACCTAATGGCTCAGATGGATTTAGCTTATCTGCATGGCGCACTACTGAATTCTTTCGCCGCAGTTTAAAGTGGCTTAAAATTTGACATATCTTGGTTCAACTGTTACCAACTCACTCTCCTTTGACATCGATATTAATACCAAAACTGAAAACTTTGTTTTACTAAGCTTGGAATTGTAGAAATTTTGACAAAATTTCCGCATCCCGCGGCTTAAATTGTTAGCATTTAAATTTAAACATGTTTAAAACGAACTTTTGATGACGTTATATATATATATATATATATATATATATATATATATATATATATATATATATATATATATATATATATATGTATATACATATATATATATATATATATATATATATATATATATATATATATATATATATATATATATATGTATATACATGTATATATATGTATATACATGTATATATAAATATATAGTATATATATATATATATATATATTATATATATATATATATATATATATATATATATATATATATATATATATATATATATATATATATATATATATATATATATATATATATATATATATATATATATATATATATATATATATATGTATATATATACATATATATAAATATATATATATATATATATATATATATATGTATATATATATATATATAGATGATGAGAAAATGGGGTTACGGAACCTGGCAGTCTCCGCGACCTGGCCATTGTCTCCGCTACCTCGTCATTGTCTCTGCGACCTCGCCATTGTCTCCGCGACCTCGCTTTTGTCTCCGCGACCTCGCCATTGTCTCCGCGACCTCGCCATTGTCTCCGCGACCTCGCCATTGTCTCCGTGACCTTGTCATTGTCTCCGCGACCTCGCCATTGTCTCCGCGACCTCGTCATTGTCTCCGCGACCTCGCCATTGTCTCCGCGACCTCGCCATTGTCTCCGTGACTTCGTCATTGTCTCCGCGACCTCGCCATTGTCTCCGCGACTTTGCCATTGTCTCCGCGACCTCGCCATTGTCTCCGCGACCTCGCCATTGTCTCCGCAACCTCGCCATTGTCTCCGCGATCTCGCCATTGTCTCCGCGATCTCGTCATTGTCTCCGCGACCTCGCCATTGTCTCCGCGACTTCGCCATTGTCTCCGCGACCTCGCCATTGTCTCTGCTACCTCGTCTTTGTCTCCGCGACCTCGCCATTGTTTCCGCGACCTCGCCATTGTCTTCGCGACCTCGCCATTATCTGCATGATGACTCGCCATTGTACAGAACGGCATGCTTTTCTAGGCGTTGTGACTTTCGCAGGAAAGGCTCATCAAGACATGAAAGGGCAGGAAATAAAGAAAACACAAGGTTCCTTAAGTTAACAAGGGTCGTGGGCCGCCATTTCCCATGATCCTTTGTCTGTTTGCTATCATAAGGTTACAACTCTATGTAGTGTTGTGTATTTCAAATTTTAGAAATAGCTCTGCGGAAAATAACGAATTTTTCAAAGGCGAGACTCAATAATAATAGGCTATGTAGTCTTAATATTCACCCTTCTTTATATCAGGGAAATTATCACGCACTTAGAGAAATTCCAGTCAAAAAGCCGGCTTTTTGGCGTGAAAGAGTCATTTCAAAAATTTTAATGTAAAAATAACATATCTTTGAGATTGCATTTTTATACATTTTAAGACATGCCATACTATTGCTAAATCTTCGTCTTTCAGTCTTTCTGTATGATTTTATTGCAAAACTTGAACGAAGGGCTGTTTGACGCCTATCATCTCAGGTGTTTTGCAGCAGGGATGTTGCAAAGAAAGCATATTTAAATTTCTGAACTTTACGGGGCTCAAAGCAGCTTTCAAAACTCGTCATAGAAAGAAAAAATAAATTTTCCACAGCCCCCATAAAAATATTAGTAATTATATTTCTTATATTAACTTTTTCTTTTTAAATTTGTATTTGCTTTTTAATCTTTTCTGGCAAAAGATCCCATTACCCCCACCCCAGCCCCCCTCCCCCTCTTCCTTCCAGCACCCACCTTTATGATATTTGAACTCATCCTTTTTTTGCACTGGTTTCTGCAAATGGGACCTTTCCCAGATTGCTTAATGCAGTAATGCTACAATTGGCATTTTATCTAAAATCCAGATCTACACTTCAAGCATCTGTTCAGGGTAGCCTTAAATAGGCTTATATCATTCATCCGTTCGTTCCAATCTTTGCAATCATCTACACCTATACACGTTAACACGCAATATTTCGCACGAACTAAAAATCATTTACTATATCAATTTTCCGTTGCCTTTTGAATTTCTCAGAAAAATAAATTCTTTATTCGATAAAAGTTTAAGACTAATGACAAAATGGTTTTCATTTTTAAATTCTACTTGATATTTAGCCTACTCGCTTCCTTGACGGTAAATACAATATCATTTTTGAAAAACACTAAATGTAATTTGTTTTATAACAGCACAAAGCCAATCAAGGTAGTCTCTAAGACGACCATTTTCCGTTGTCAGGGTAACCAGAAAAAACTTATCTATTTAAAATCGAGGTAGGGCAGAAAGGAATAAATTTAGTAATTTGTACACAATTTGTAGCATCGACTTGACAATGTGGGCTGGTAAGATAACTCCAGGGATGAAGCTTTTAATTAAATTATCGCCTGGTCTTCATATCACTGTATCAGGAATTTGACAAGAAATCAAACGAGGAATTTGGATTCGAGACGAATCGATTTCACTTTTTTGGAGTGAAAAGGAACACGGTATAGCTTTTTCATTCAGGCTGTAGTGACATACTAATGTTGTATTATTTAGGAGTTTTACATCATATGACCATCGTAAGTAGTATATTTTCTTTTTTACATTTTAATTTCGTGTAAAACTGTTTTATATTTGCGCCAGGTTTGTCATAATAAGTTTCAAAGGCGTTTCCCCCGTTGATGTACAGTTGGATCAAATTCAATTTTGTCAAACAAAGTTTCGGTATGCAGCTATGCTTAATTGTCTCTACCCACACTTTCTTTTAGATACACCATATTCCAGCATAGGACATGCATAGGGCCACAGACGGTATTTGCCTACTGAAAGTGTGTGCGTGTGTGTAAAGGAGAAGGGGAGAGGAAAGGGAGGGGGGGAAGAAAAAAATGTTGGAGGAAAATCACATAATCAAGCTAAGATACAAAATAATAATAATAACAATAACAATGATTATAACAATAATAATGATGATAATAATATCAATACTACTACTACTACTACTAATAATAATAATAATGATGATGATGATGATGATGATGATGACGATGACGATGACGATGACGTTAATGATGACGTTAATGATAATGATAATATTAATAATAATGATACAAATTTCGGGTGGTGGTGGTAGGGGAAGGGGGGGCAAGTGCTCCCCTTCATGTGTCTTGTGTCATTGCTAGCGCGTGGGACACCAAATCTCATTTCTGTTCGGGGTCCGTGGGGTTTACCCAACCTTTCCCACGTTGCGTTACTGTATTCTACAGTGACTCATGGAAGTATGTGTATGATGTTGTTAACTATGCATGCTAATAGTGCGCCATTGAAACTTGATACATATATGTCATACAATAAGGCGCATGTAAGATCGGGTAATACATATGAAAACTTTATAATAAAAACATTCAGTGGCGTCAGAGCCTGTACAAAATATTTCACAGCCCTCCTTCCCCTTCCTTCTCCGAAAAAGCGATATATCAGAAAGAGAAAGATTTATGACCCTTTGATAAGAAAAGGCTACTGCCTTAAAATTAGATTTACAGACACCCCCACAATGACAGAAATCGCCTTAACAACCCGACAACCCTGTACTGCTTTACTTCCCCAAAATGCGCCGCCGCCTGCTGTTTTTTTGGATGTTACAAACTTGCAATGCTATACAGTCTTCGACATTTTTTAGACTTTTTCCAGATCAATATATTGTAATCCGTTTTGGATCAAAATGATTCTGGACTATTCTGTTCCTAATCAACAATGTTGGATTTAGCATTTTTGGTTTCGTGAAATCCATTTAATGATTTTGTTTTGATACTTTCTGTTGGTATATTTAAAATATACAAAACTTAAATTTATTGCAACTTTGTCAAAAAAAAAAGTTCTTGCAGGAGTCTTAAGATTATGGAATGGGGATGATGTTATATATCTTTTGATATATTTAAAATGTACAAAAACATATTCATTGCAAATTTAGATTATTTTAAGAGCATTTAACAGATTAAGAATGAGGATAAGGTGAAATACCTTTTGGTATATTGAAAACGAAAAGAAGTTTAGAAGTATATTTAATAAACATAAACACCAATAGGCCTAGTTATATGATCTGCAAAAAATAATAAATAAAGGATTGAAGGTGTTTTAACGAAATGTTGAATGAAGATCAGATTAAACATAGGCTTTTGGTCAGTTATTATAGTGTAAAACATTCAAAAGTTGCCAAGAAATGAGGATCAGGTTAAAGGAGCACTAGACCGAAAAGTGAGGGTATTTTTTTAAGGGTCCCCCAAAATCAAATGATTATCTAACACGCAACGGTATAGAAATGTTATAGTTAATATAAATATTTAAGTAACCTTTCCCCTCACGTCGTCTGTTGGCTATGGATGGAGGTATGAAGTTTACAGATCCTTTGTGGATAACATATCTGTGAAAGGCGCAAACGAGCGCCCTCACTTTTTGGTCTAGTGCTCCTTTAAATCTCAAAAAATCTATAAAAGTTAGATTATTTTAAAGGGGTTATTGAGAGAGTCTTAAAATATATTCAAAGAGAACCAGTATAGGATTAGGCACAATCAAACTGGACGAGAATAATTTACCGCAAGTGAAATCAAGGTTTTATAAATCATTCTCCTTTCTGTGTTTAGAGGAGGTTTAATCTCTCAAAGCTCCATTTTAATTTTTTTTTACTGATCTTAATATAATATGATCTTGATTTAAGATATCTTGTCAAATTTCGAAATTGTGGAGGAAACGTGACCCCTACCCCTATGGTTCCTACACATGTGGTTTGAGCATAGGCGGGATTCGGGAGAGGAAGGGAGCACTTCACCAATCTCACTTTTTGTCGAAATGGGTACTTTTGTATGGTGATGTGATGTATCTTTGCATGATTTTGTGACCCTCCCCTTCCCCTCCATCCACCCAGCCTTACACACTTTTGACTTTCGGTAGGCAAATGCCGCTTATGGGTTTGAGATTGGGGAGCCATCGCAATTAATGAATCACAATTAATCAATAATACATCCAAGTGGCAATCCAAGTGGCAAATACGCTTCCAAGTGGCAATCATTATAACAAAATATAACTAAAACAATTAAAAAAAAATTCTTTTAAAGTCCTCTTTCACATACTTGACCGGAACTTGACCCCTGAATGAATCCTTTAAGATACCCGTCATAAATAACGGTGATTTTATGCATCAGCTATAACAGGCTTTTATCATCAACACGTGAACAAAAGACTCCTTGTGAACAGAAACTTTTGCCACGCGATACATGTAATTTGAAAGGTGTTTTTCATCAATGAGTTATTTACACTTTTGTGATTTTCAGACATACTTAATTGCATTATACGGTTTAAATAGCCTATTCAAGGCTATTTTAGTTTGAAAGCTTGGTTTTTAAACGCAAGTAAACGAGCTATCAATTACGTAAGCTATACTCTAATTTAGTTATAGCGTGAAACAAATCCCAAACGGGATATGCAAGCTCGATTAGCATATGTGCCAGATGGCATTTTAACGCCCCAGCCAATAAAAACATAGTTTTATTTCAATCGGTGATATTCGGTGGTATTTCCCGAGCCAATGTTATCATATATGCTAATTTCATTCGGATTGCACCGAGCGGAATCCAAACGAAAATCGGGTTTTGGGTCTAGCCTCACATAAGCTCTAAATCCCTAAAAGAGATGTTGAGCTAAAAATTCATTTATCCAGAATTACCATAGCAACTTATGCTTATTTGTCAAAAGAACAAACCTAATTGTATCAGCTGATCAGATAGATCATGGACTATGGCTTAGGTATCAAAATGTGTAAATGCTAACGGTTAGGATTACTTTATCTCTGTAATTTTCATTGTTCCTTTCCTGTTTCCTCTGTGAAACGCTTTGCGTTCTATCATTAATAAGTTGAAAAGGAAAACAATCTGTAAAGTGGTATGTGATATTGCATCGAAAAGAACTTGTACGGAAGCCTACAGGATCGTTGCAGATAAGATGGCTGAGGCGGACAAGACAAAAGTTGAAACCCCGGAATCATTTTGTATATGTAACACACTTTGGAACTTATAGAGAAGCTGCTGAGTGCCAGTGAAATAATCCCGATCCATCACATCAGTATGTTCAATGTGATTGTGCATTTCATACTTTTAGATGAACAAGCTGAAATTAGTACCCTCATCCATTTGCGTTTTTGAATTAATCTGCATTTGTCATTTACTCCGGTTAGGTACTGCCTAATCCCCGATTCCCCCGCCACTGGATGGAAGCAGCTATTTCTCTGTTACCAGTTAACCATTATGACGGTCCAAACACATTGGAGGTTTTAATCGCTTTCCGAAATATAGGACCACATGATCATCTTTAGATGTGTGTATGAGTCCACATGATAAATTTGTTTCAATTGTGTAAGTCAGATAACATTCTTAGTGTCTTCAGGTATATAAAGGTATGCATCGAAATATACTTGTATGTATTGAAAGATACCGGTATACATTGAAAGATATCTGTGTGTTTTGAAAGATACCTTTGTTTTTTTAATTAAAAGATACCGCTATTCATTGAATATACCTGTATGCTTTGAAAGATAAATGTATGCATTTAAAGATATCTGTATGTATTCAAAAATACCAGTATGTATTGAAAGATACCGGTATGTATTGAACATACCGGTTTATATTGAAAGATTCATGTACGTATTCAAAGATAATTGTATGTGTTGACAGACACCTTTATGTATGGAAGGATACAAGTATGTATTTAAATATACCAGTATTTATTGAAAGATACCTAAATGTATTAAAAGATACATGTTTGCATTGGAAGATACCTGTACGTATTGAATTTTACCTGTTTTCTTGAAAGATACCGGTATGTATTGAAATATACCTGTATGTATTGAAAGATAGTATGATTGCAAGATACACATGTGTGTATTTGAACATACCGATTTGTATTGAAAGATACCGGTTTATATTGAAATATAGCAATATGTATTGAATATATCGGTATGTACTGAAAGACACTGGTATGTATTGAAAGATATCGTATGTATTGAAAGAAATTTTTCGTAACAAGTAACTTTGCAATTGCCTCTTCCATGTATTGAAAGATGCCTGTATACATTGAAGAACATCTCATCGTGAAAACTACAATTCTGCACTTGCCTCCTCCATAGATAATATAACTACATAATAGTCTTAAAACAATTGTGACATTGATATGTTAATCTAAACAATGAATGGTTTATAATCCAGGTAATCAATTACAAAACCTAATACGCGAATGCGTAAACATTGCCTTGAGATAAAGCAAACATTACAACTTTATCGAAAGGACAGATTGAGTATGGTAATTACTCTCGATATCACCAGGGCCACAATGACATCTCCCTAATATGATGATATCTTTCCGATCATTGATGATGCAAATTTGTGACCATGGCAACAATGGATGTTGTGTCATATCATTTTGCATTTAATCAATCGAGACTCCTACATTGTTGACACATCTTTGAAATTTCTTTTAGTTGTCGGAAAATAGGTAGATACATTTCAAAAGTTGCCCAAAATATAGAACAGCATTGGTAAATAAAGAGCTTGAGGGAAATAATTAACGCAATGTTTTTACTGACCGAAAATATATAGTAGATGGATTTCAGAAAATTCCCCCCAAAATTGCTCAATATATAAATAAAGAACTTGCAGGAAATAAGAGACGCAATGAATAACACAAATAGGTAAAGAAGACTCGTCTTCTACCAATTACGATGTAAATGTATTAGTCTTTCCATATGTTTGGGATGTTTACTGCTTACCCTAAAAATGATGCTTATCCTTCATCAACACCGTTCGGCGTTCGCCTGTTCCAAAGTAATTGTGTAATTCACCGATGTTCTATAAGGTTAACATACAAGGTTGGAAGGTTTGAAAGCAGAGTTTTCTTTCCATCGGAGAAATTTGGTGGTCTATCCCGAGGCATTGTTATTATATACGCTAAATTCATTCGGATTACGCATCATATTTTTTCATCGAATACGAAAAACATATTACTACATAATTTCTGGGGTTTGCTTATTTTTCTCGGCGGCACTATTATAGATCAGGCTCCTGAGCACAAACAGTGGCGTATCCAGTGGAGGTCGGGACGACTTAAGCCCCGCCCCTCCCCCATTACGAACATTTCCTAGTTACGTCACTGCCACCAGGCTGTTCACTGCAGTTATTGCTGATTTTGGGAGTGGAGTTGCCTTTTTCGTCTCACCCTAAAACTAGTGGCATATTCAGTGCCAGTGTGTGTGCGTGTGTGTGTAGAAAAGGGGGGGGGGGGAGGGGAGGGAAGGGGAGGGGGGGGGGGAGGGGAGGGGAGGGGGAACGAAATATTGCAGATACACATTGGCGTGGAACCCTAATTTGTTATTTGCGAATACCACCACACTTAACCACAAGTATTAATTAGCCCTTGGAAGATATCAAAGCTTAAACAAAAACACGGTTAAGCGTTACTTTGTTAAATATTCTTTGATTTACAATAGCTGAATTTATTGTGCATAGCAATCACAGTTGGAATAACAGACTATTGGCGTAGTCAACATTCTAGGAACATAAGCATGTCGGGCTCGAATCCCACCAACTTGCAAGGGTTTTTAGAATGTACATATACAATGCACATTTTTCTAAGGAATCAAAATTGTTGCCCACTTCAAACATAAACACTCACGCTTTTTCCCGCCTTTTCCTATGACTTATTAAAACAGATTCTTTTGAAATCTTATAGGCCTACTTTCAAATATATTTTTAGGGAATTTCATGAAAATAATAGAAAACAATTCATAAGTGCAATAAAAACACCCACAGATCTTGAAACGTTTAAGCGGCACATTGCGCGGTAAAATGTCTGGCCGATTTCTGCCGAATTTGTTACAAATTTTCTCGAACAATCTTGATCAAAATTACTTGAAACACCTCTGTCAGAATTCCTCGTTTTCCAAAACAGTTATTGCGCAACATTATTGTTTTCGTATGTGCGGATACAAATATCATGGTATTTATTGATGTAATTGTGAATAAGATAATTTTTTGGCGCAAGAAAAACCGAAGGTCTACTTTATTTTGTTTTTGAGGACCTCATTACCAGAGGCCCCATCTCCTCCCTATTCAATGTTGGAGAAAAAGTAATTTGAACGGGGAAGTGGTGGGGCTCTCTCTCTCTCTTTTTCTATGTCTCTCTCTCTCTCTTCCTACCCCTCTTTCCCTCTCTATGTCTCTCTCCCCCTCCCCTCTTTCTCGCTCTCTCTCAAATTTTAAAATGTTGCGTAATTCGTTATTTCGACGCCTGTTTCATTGCCAAGTGTTTCAAACATTTTGACCAAGATTGTAGTTAACTTGACCTTTAAATGCTTAGAAACGTGAGATATTGCATATTATCGTGATGGTTGATATTCTTAACAGATTTTTAAATTACATTTTTGTAAATCCTTTATTTCAAATATTGCTTCAACGCTTTATTTTTAGATGACTTAAAAACGTTTGTTTGCTGAATGATTCTCGTGATATTTGTTTTCGTAGCAAGACTGACTTTCGCCAAGGTAAAAAAATATGTCTTCTAAGCCTGCGTTAAGTCTGTAAGTTGCAATACACTTTATAAGATTATAGACTCCAATCAAACCATATATATATATATATATATATATATATATATATATATATATATATATATATATATATATATATATATATATATATATATATATATATATATATATATATATATATATATATATATATATATATATATATATATATATATATATATATATATATATATATATATATGTATGTATATGTATATATATGTATATACATATGTATATATATATATATGTATATATATATGTATATATATATATATATATATATTATATATATATACATATATATATACATATATATTATATTTATATATATATATACCACATACATATATACCCATACATATATACATACATACATACATATATACTTACATACATACATACATATACACACACATACATATACACATATGTACATATAAGCATAGTTACATAATCAGTATAAATGGGGGAAGTGTTAAACTTGTTCTAGCCAGTTCACCATCAAAAAAAAAACATACAACATAAGGCAATAAGCAGTATCTACCCACACACCCTCCTTTCCTTTGCACTTGTTTTAAAAATTGGTATAACTTTGGCTATTTGTAATTCAGATAAAAAACTTCCATTAATAAAATACAAATTTATCACATGGACCAGAGGAGTTACAATCAAATCTATGCTATGGTTTCTTTAAGAATAACGTAGACATATTATCCCAACCAGAAAAACTTTTGCTCTTAAAACTGTGAATTACTTCTATAACCTCAGAAACAAAGTAGGGCTCAACAAAAAATAATTTTGTAAACTTTTATCAAGGTAGTTGCTAAATCGGTTCAAACTTTTGAGAATTTTTTTGGCAAGATTTTTAGGTAATGTACAGAAATAATCATTAAATTTATTTGCAATTTTATCATTATCATCAATTAAATTTCCATCATGCTAAAAAGACTCACTTTTACCTTTGTTTTTACCATTTTTCTTAAGGATATTGTTTATGTTTTCCCATATATTCTTATGATGAAGGTCATGACTAAGAAGAGTAGTATGATATGATTTCTTAGCAACTTTAATGATAGACCGGAGCTTACTATTGTATTATACGTCTTGCAGTATTGTAGTTACTATCTTTCTCTGATGTTGGGTTATTCTTGACTTTGCGATTAAGTTGGCTTTTACGTTTAATTGATGCCAATATAGCAGAGGTTAACCAGGAGGATTTTAGTTTGTTTATACCTCGTTTGTTTCTGCGCAAAGGACAACGCTTGTTAAAAGGGTAACTACATATTTCATTAAACTTGCTATAAGCAGACTGAGCATCTGTATATGATAATACTGTAGGCCAATCAGTTTGGGAAAGCTCATTTTTAAAATTTTGCACATTAGAGGGACAAATATCATTTACACGGGCGTTGGTATCATAATTCGTCTTTTTTACCTTTAATGTTTGTTTATTTGATGAGAGTTTAACGGCACCACAACAACAAGGGTCAAATTTTGCCTGAGAGGTTAGATCATTCCAGAGGTAGGAAGGAGAGTAAACCGGGGGAGATTTACATTGAATATACATGAAATAGATATAGGAAAATGATCTGAGATAGAATACAAAATCTTTACGAATGTACAGTGCAACACCGCCACCTCTTTTGTCATTCCTTGTTAATTAAGAAAACAATATCCTGGTACTTTGAAAGCATTCAAAGCAGAATTTGAAGTAATTCATGTTTCAGTTATTGCAATTACGGAAAATGGGAAAATTGTTAAGAGAAATAATAAAATTGCACAAAGAAGCATTATTCTTAACTAAACCTCTCGAATTTACGTGGATTATGGAAAAATCCTGTTCATGTTCACATGTGCCCTGTAAAAAATCATCCTCGCACATATAATCTGAATCAATAAAAGTTTGGAAGCACTAATGAACACATAACATATAGAATTTAAGTGCCATGATTTCAAATTCATATTTGAAGATGGCCACGCTCACATTCGGTCCAAGTAGTTTGATCCCCATATTCTTTTGATAGTGTCCTTTCCATTTCAGCTGGTTGTCACTAAGATATTTCCATCGTAGCTCCATGCCTGTTTGACATTTGGATGATTTTTTGCCTTTTTTGGGAGTTTCTGGTTGCACTTTGTCAGGTCCTCTTTGACGACGATTTTTGTCCCTTTCAGTTTTCACCGGGCTGGAATAAATCTCATCCTGTGGGCGTACGACGTGAATTTTACAATAATAGGTCTGTCTGACGTACCCGTCCGACCGACCCGATGAGACTTGTCAATATCAGCTTGTGAGACGTTTCTTTGAGGACGCTCATTTGCCAGATTTAGTTGGGTGGTATCTTCATTTGGGTGTTTCAGGAAGGCCAAAGATTCTTAAGCAATTTCAGCAAGAATATTGTTCAAAGGTCGTTGTTTTCTTTGTGTACTGATTCGCAAATATTCTTTAGTGATTCTTTAGTGATTCCATTTCTATTTTGAATGTATGAATTTCTTTCTTAGAATTTTGTAAAGCGTTCTCTAGTTCGAGGATTTTTTCCGTGATTTTGCTTCGCATTTTTGCAGAAACGTGTCCATCTTTTTTTCAAGTGCTTTTTCAACACAAGATTGTATCAGTCTTTGGAACTCCTCACTTATAAACAAGTTCAGATTACTTTACTTGTGAGCGAGTAATCCTTTGTTCTGGCGTGCTTGCCATTGTCACTATTTCGATTGGTTTAATCGATACTTCAAAGAATTTAAGGGGAAAAGATTTCCTTGTGAAAAAAATGAGCTAGGCTGAAACCACTTATGTACAAACGTTAGGTAGGCAAAATCAGGTTTTTCGTGACGCTTGAGTTGTAAGAAACATCTTAAATTTTACGCCTGAGCCATAACTTTTTTACTTTTCTCCAAAGTTAACGTGGATAAGCACTACATCTTCATATTTTGTCTTGCTGTACGTATCATAATCACCAAAGAAGGTGATTTCTACGCTTGTATTTCCATAGCGATAAAAAGTACCTCCGACATGATGAAATCATATATGTTGCTTATATATATATATATATATATATATATATATATATATATATATATATATATATATATATATATATATATATATATATATATATATATATATATATATATATATATATATATATATATATATATATATATATATATATATATATATATATATATATATATATATATGTATATATATATATATATATGTATATATATATATATATTTATATGGAAATCTCTTAATCTCTTTAAGTCACAATATAGGTAGAGTTGTTAGCACAATTTGATGGCTTAGAATGTTAATTTCAAGGACTGCTACAGATGAAAGAACTGTCACGAAACGTACTTTAATTTATTTGTTTACGATCATAAAATGCATAGTAATTTTTCTGCCTCCATATAGTATTTTTTAATTTGAATAATTAAATTAATGGCAAGTGTATGTGAAGAAAATGTGCGCTATACTCAGTAACTTGAGTGATTATAACCCAGCAGGAATAGCGTTAAACACAATAAGGGGAATGGGAAGGTGGGAGGGTAGAGAATGGAGAGGACGGTGGAAATGGAAAGTGGGACGTGGCGGGGGTTTCCAGGAGGACATTTTCAAATTCAAATCAACATTCTTGGTGAATTTTTGTATCTTAGCGCGATTTCGTAATTTTATTCTCCACTTTTGATCACAGGTGTTCCTAGCGTTATGGCAACCTATGTCCTAGCGTGACGGCAACCTACATACTTAATACATATATATAAAAAGGTAAGTCACTTTCTAACGCGACTTTTGAACCGTAAATGAAAATTCCTTTTGTTGATTACTTGCGAATCTTAATTACATTTTTTTTACTCTACTCCCATTTTCAAGAGACTCCCTTCTTCGTTTATAAGCCACAGTATTAGTTCTTGTTTTCTGATGAGATGTACAAACGATGGATTTTCTACCGACATTACAGTCATGACAGTGTAAAAGCCCAACAATTTGCTGCCAACCATTTGAAGTACTTCTCCATGACGTCATCGCAACGTTTC
>JAIGNY010001769.1:1532500-1545000 GCA_020152595.1 Chiridota heheva
CTACTACTGCCACTACTACTACTACTAATAATACTAATGTATAGATACAAACCATATAGCGCCACTGTACACAATTAGCTTGTTTGAGTTAGATGATTGACGGCTTTTTCAACAAATCACCGTATGAATTTGCCTAGCAACAAAATCTGCGTAACTATAAGTGGGGGCAAACATCCTACGCGGTACCGGTACACTACAACTAGCTAGCGGCGCGCGCTCATATAGTAAATGCAATTTACTGTAGAAAAATATAATTCTGCACACGCCGCTGAGTAACGGCAAAATGGTGAACAAAAAATTGCGCTTACGTGCCCGCTTTGTAAATCTGATTGCTGTTACCCAGAACATTTAGCAAACTGAATTTTGTTCATCTCTTTTGCTAAAACTGTAAAAACTCTAAAGATCCAGAAGAAGTGCCATAAATGGATCTAAGCTTGCGGCAAGCCTCGCGAACATCTTAATGTCAATGCACGATTGTGGATTTCAGGCTTGTTTGCCCCACCTAGTTACCGCGTTGCTATGGTGGGTGTGGCTTATTTCGTAACTCAAGAGACGTTAATTCATCCACGAGTGAAGTCTGTGGTGTGTCTGACGCCAGTGGCGTGATGCAGGGCGCTTTCAAGTGAAGCTTTTTGAGAGGGCGTCGAATGCCCACAGGAGCGCAAAAATTGTCCTGAGAATATATCTTTCTATACTTTTTAATCTCAACTTCTGCTATTTGGATTATTTTCTACACAATTAACATTGTTTTCTGTTAAAGCTTTGCAGTCAATGGGATCCTACTTTTGATCATTTGTTCCAAACAGAGGCGGCGGAAGATGTTTGAATGGGGAGGGGTGGGGGCACGGTGGGGGGATCAGTATAGCTTTCTAGGGTCAACCCTCCTCCTCCTCCCATTTTCCCTTTTGATTTTTCTTATATATATTCATAGCCTCAAATATTCAAGGAATTTTGGTCCAAAATTCTGTAAAATAGAACAAATTTATATGAACAAAATTTATGTCTACAAAAAAATGGTAATTTTTAGATCATAAATCTTGAAATCTGAAGGATTTAGACTTAAAGATCACTATTAGCCAATTGTATTGAATCATGAATCGGAATATATTTAATGTCTAAAATAATGTGAAAATCAAATAACATGAATAAGGGGTCCTTACAATATTATTCAGGAGGCCATCATGTTCTTGTTGAGAATGAATGTAACTTGGCATATCTGACATAAGTTAGAAGAGATGGCTCAAATTCACACTCAGTCTTCAGCGAGTCGGTGGCAGAACTCAAATTAAAGGCATTCTAAG
Organism: Chiridota heheva; assembly: GCA_020152595.1. NCBI lineage: Eukaryota > Metazoa > Echinodermata > Holothuroidea > Apodida > Chiridotidae > Chiridota > Chiridota heheva. The sequence continues at coordinate 1,533,802 of JAIGNY010001769.1, forward strand.
AGCTGGCGAGTGAAATTTGTGGTATTTTGCTCGATGTTTGTGTTACTTTCTTATTTGTCAATAAAAAGATCAATCATAATAACTCAATAAGATGACTTAAATATATTTTGATATTTCAAATAAGTCTTTTTTATCTCTGTGAAGGGGCTTTTAGTATTTACAAAGAAGATGGGAGAGAACAAGTAAGTTTTGCCCTCCATAGCCCATTTCAAAGATGCCCCACTAATGAAATTTGGGGTGGCTCGCACACTCTAGAAAGGCCCTGTTTTAAAGATATTTGACATACATACATACATCCATACATACATCCATACATACATACATACATACGTACGTACGTACGTACGTACGTACGTACGTACGTATGTATGTATGTATGTACGTATGCACGTATGTGCGTATGTACGTATGTATGTATACGGGCCGGGGGCAAGTGGGGCCCTGCTAGCCTCTATGGTATAAAGGTATAATGGTATATTTTTCTTACTGGCCCGTTAACAGGACCCGGGTCGGGCCTTGTAAGGGGTCGACTGCCCCTCCTGCCCTTAGTTACGCTACTGGTTACTTTGATTGCATATGCTAGAGATCGAAGGTGATCTTTTGGTTCCAATGATCTTGCACATACTATTGTAAGATATTTAGAGCTTTTTTTCGTTGCAATAGTCATTTATTTTATCTGGGGATCTTGAAGACAGCCCGGGAATCTTTATGTTGTTAGCTTAGTTTATAAAACGCAATCATTGTTAATTTTTGGAAAGAATATACCCTACAAATATTGATCACTAATCGTCGATTTCCAAGAATTTTATTTCAGTGTCAAATTATATTATGTCAGAGGATAAAAAACAATGTATCAAAAGTAGAACATGAACAGTTGCTCTACAAGTGACACCATTATCCTACTTAAAAAGGTACATTTAAGATGTATCGATCTCGGAGCGCACATTAATCAGTCCGGTTCAGGCTTCCGATCATGAGATCTCCCAATCGGTAAATTCCTTGTCATTATAACCTACAATGCATCTTTCCAAATTCAAGTTTCTCTAAAGAAATTCATACCGTTAAAAAAGGTTTTAGCCAAATATAAAATGTGGTGTAGCGGTTATCATACCTGTCTACAGACCACGAGGCCCCGGGTTCATTCCTGGGATGGGTAGACACGACAGTGCACCACAACTGGTTATCAAAGGCCGTGGACATTGACTTGGTTGTCGATGTTATGTCTGTCCGTACGTCGTACCTGTGTTCTCGTCCGGGTCGTATTAAGCGTTTCGTGATAGCATTGTTACTATCATAACCGAATACGCAGGTGACGACCCCGTCACTGTAATTGTGTGTTCAACTCTCTTCAACTCTATAAAAAAATGCATGTGAAATATTCTAATTTTATTGGTGCAACCAAACGATACAACTATTTTCTCCATTTTAACCAGCGCAACATTGACTTTCACTAGGGAATTTTAAAGTAATCTTTAACAATTCATTTCAATAGTTTCTGACTGAAGTGCAGATTTGAAAATTTTAGTCACCAGCAAAAGCTCAAGTTGTACAAAAAAGCTCCAAATATCAATTTCAATATCAATTTCATAGTACACAACTTTAACATAGCAGAATTGAAAAGCAAAATAAATATTAACGGCTGAAATTTTGAACAGATTAGATTATGGTCACTGCGCATATCACGAACTCCAAATCAGAAGATCTCCCGATCAGGAGCATGGATCGGACTGTTAATGATTTAAGCAACTTTCTCCGTCTCTGCTGCTGTATTCGCATATCAATTAATATATGTGTGTTTTGCCTTACTTTACTTTATGTGTAAAAAGCGCAGGTGAGTGGGCTTTTGCTTCACAATTCCCGCAATGAAGTATCATTGATCATTTCTTGGTACACTTTGACACAAGCATATGCTCATATTTTGCATGTATGAAGTTGTAACCATGATTGTAAATGTATTACTCGTTATGTGTATTATATTAGATAATAAGTCTACTTAAAAAGATGTAAGTGATATCCTGAGCCTTAGTATTACTCCAATTGTCCCTGCGAAGATATGCACTTATGTGTACACGCAAAATGTCTGGCATTGAGCTTTATATATGTTATAATTTCATAAAACAACAATCAACTTTCTGTTTTTTTAATTTTTACAAGACTTGTTAAAAGTCTGAAATAATGGAAACTAAAATATCCCCTATTAACCGATAAAAGTCAAAACAATCATGTGCATTTTGATTGGTTTGGCGGAAGCAAATAATATGTAAAATGTTATTATTCGAATTGACAAGTTCGTCCTTGCCAAGTGTTTCTGCTTAAAGAAGCACATATATATTGTTCAAACAGCGAGGCTTCACCTTCATCGATTAGAATGCAACTAACCTACTTCTATATATCGTAGGCAGAAAATTAGATTTCTGGGTTGCTAGGTAACGATGGTGACTTAAAAATAGAGTGAGTTCCCTGCTATTCAAACAAATCCATATGCTTATCAGCATCAAACACTTTTTTGCACACAACGCACCAGGTGTTTAAAAGAATGTGAGCAATGAAATGATGTAGAATTGCGTTTGCATTTTAGTACTTACATCATACATTTTGATATTGAAAATTGCCACAAATGTAGGAAATACCTATTCTTATTAAACGTCATTAATCACGAGTCTTGTGTTAAAGGAATATTCCTGCGGTTTTTTTTTTGTCTCTTTGTAACCGTTCATAAGAAAGAGACAAATTTTAGAAACAATTTAGTACAAAACTCATATTGGTATGTTATTCCTACCAGGAGATATCCAAATTTTAATGTTCACAAAAAATGGCAATAAACGAATAGGAAAAGGCTCAGTATGACATCACAGCAACACATTCTCCCACAAAGTTGATGTATTTCATTAAAATCTGTCATCCTTTTTAATTAGTAAAACCTGCTAAAAAAATAAATTGATGAAAGTTAGGTAAATATATACATTGCTAAATATACCCTACTTCAATAACTTTTGGGACATTGTTTCTAATCGTACAGAAACAACCAATTAACGTTGAAAGAAATACATATACATTTGCAATGGAATTGTCTCTTATGACATCATCAAACATTAATTTATCATACTGTACAAAAACTTTAAAATGCATTTAAGAAATCTTTAAAAGTCTATATCTCCTGAACGGAATATGATATCAACCTGATTTTTGCCCCAAATTGGCTCTAGAAGTATGCTCTCTCAAATAGAATTGTACAAAAAAACCATGGGAATATTCCTTTAAAATTAGTTAGTGTGGATGCAGGGTGCAATACTCGTGCATCATCCGAGACTAACTACCAATTTTGGAATTATTTTCCCGCCTTCATTTTGATGAGCTGATGGAGCTGCCTGCCAAACTATATCTCAAATAACTTCGAGACATTATATTTTGTACACAAAGTAGATGATGAGAAACAAGATAATTGAAAATGCGACTCTTGGTCAGTTCCTGTAGTTAAGACACGGTTACTATTTGTCCAAGTTGGAACGCTCATCATAGACTTATAAAGAAAGAAAATAGCTGTAATAATCTGGATCCTGTCTTTGTCATGTTTTCATGAATTGTAAGATCCGTTTTAACTTAAAACCATCCAACGTAGATTAGTTAAAGATCTAGATTTTCTCTAGGGGTCTTACTATATTTTAAAGAAAACAGCTCCCCAAGTATCCCGCGGTTTCGCAGTCGAAACAAGTCTTCGTATATTCTATCAAAACAGGTCATTTTTTAATAAAAGCTATCGATTCGATACACGTTATACAAATGGGCTAAACATTTTCAAATAGTATGTGTTTTACGTCATCGGAATAATTTATTGCAAAATATTTTTAAATTGTTAGGTGTGTTCATGTGACGTCACATAATTTAATTAGACTTCCTACGCTATCCAGTTTTAAAACAAACTTATGGAATATTTGATAGTGTTTAAATGAAACATGACATCGAAAATTTTTCATTATAATGTTGCTGCTATTCTCCTCTATAATATGGTATAAACATGTTTGACCACTGGAATTATTACTTTAAAGAGGACATGATTTCATTACTTGTTTGGTGGTTTATTTATTTTTAAGAAAATAATTTATTTAGGTGATGTCTGTTTAAGTTGTTGTAAATTCCAGCAATGTAAAGCCTTAATTTCTTTACTTTTGTTCGTTACATTCAATTGTTATAAACATCACAAGGATTTGAAAATAGTAGACATAAGATCGTATTTCGATTACCCATTCCAATAAAAGGGTTATTCTCGACACAAATTTTTGCTCAATGAAAGTGTTTAGAGGCTCGAAGTTCACTCTGACACGCAATACCGAGGACATGATGTTGACTAACAGACTAAGTGTTATTTTATACACGACACATCAAGTTTAAGACGTGAAACGGCGTCTAATCGTCTTTGGCAGCTGAATTTTGAACATTTCTCATTCTGAATACCCACTAGTAACTGAATAATGATATCTTCAAATATGATCAGTCTCACACAGTAAAATAAGGGGTTGATATTTTCAGTCGTATAGCAACAAATTACAAGATTATAAGATCTTTTAAAGGAAATTTTAGCTCCGTGTACTCTTGTGGAAGCATTTGTTAAAGATTTTTAGAATTATTGTTAAATTCCGGTGACATAATTTATAATATTAAAATAACTATTACCAACGACTTTCATATGCATTTTGCGCGTGGAACCAAATGTCTAGGGACACTGTAACATTGTTGCTCTGTGTATTGGTAAACTTGAAATTTGATCAGATATGTTCTATAAGTTACAGAGAGAAAGTTCCCTAGGGCACTCCTTAAATTTTATACTTCCAAAATACCACGAAGGAGTCGGAAAATAATTCAATTAAATATCACATTATAAAGAACCTTACTAGATTAGAATAACATCCTTAGTTTCATTTAATCCCCCGAATGTCAGTTTCAAAACATTTATTACCTTTCCATCTCATTTCACAATAACTTCAGAAATGTGTGCACAACAAGTGCCGTGTGGTACAATTTATGTACCACATATATACATTATACATGCATAGTTATCTCATAAAAATTAAACAGCCCGTACCATACGGAAAACCTATTCTTTTTCCTGGGAAAATAGATTGAATGGGCTCAGTCTTAAAGGATCCTTTTCTAAGAAGAGTAGAAAATCTTTTACAAAACGTTTTTATTCATTACAACCTCTTCAATAACATCTCCATTCATACAAGTGTACAACGGTCCCCTTACTAAATAATTACATAACACGCAGATCTATGACACATGTATGCGGGGGAAAAAATGTTCACTGATGTAAAACAAGTGCACGGTGTTTATATGATGACTATTATATTAGTCTTCCTACCAGCCTACACGAGTCAGTTTGAAGCAAACTTTTAAAAGGCTTAAAAATGTTTTAAAATAATGTTAAATTTGTACCTTTTCTCTGTAATAAGAGTATTCTTTTTGTTATGCCATTTGAGCCAAGTTTTGTTCCTTTTAAAACACATTCAACTTGTCGATGACATTTTTCTTTTCTTGATTAACAATCATTATTTCTCGGAAAAATAGAGGAATTTTGTGTAGATTTGTCCAAGTGCCACCTTTTCTTATGTGACGTAGCTAGGGATTCCGCATAGAATATCTCTAATGACAAGAACGAATACAAAACAAAATGACTAAAATTTTAAAAATGATGATTCATAATCATCATAATAAAAAGTAGAGGAAAATGTAGATCGTAATGTAGAAATCAGGGGAAATAGAGATATTAATAGTCGAAAATGGTAGATCACGATTCGGAAACGCAGGGAAAGAAGTTAGGTTTCACCATAATGTTTTTGTTCCTTTCCTCTATCATATGGCATAAGAGTGTTTGACCACTGGAATATTCTTTAAAAGAATCAATTCTTTTATTACTTGATGGCAAGACTTTGAAAAACTGAACACACGATCGTTTTTTTCATTTACCCATTCCAATAAGAGGGTTATTCTAACAAGTATGTAAGTAATGTTTTCCTCTATCAAGACTTAACCTTTATATATTAATGCATAGTCAAATTTACATTACTCTCGTGGATTCGGCAAACGTGTTTGATCAATGAACGTGTTAACCTTCATCTAATTTGAAGCAACACCAAGTTTTCCGAATAAGAGGACTCTTTTAATTCCATCCATACAAGTATGTGAAAGTAATTTTAGTCCTCGATAAAACCCTTCAAGGCTTAAGCCATTATATATTAATGAATGAGAGGTCATGAAATTTGGGGAAACATGTTAGCTACCTTTTATCCAGTACCTTTTGATATGTTCGGAATAAACGTAACATCTTTGATCATTGACTTTTCTTCTTTGACTGCGATTGTCAGTGTACAATAAATTACAAATTAAAAGGGTTATTTCATATGCATTCTTAATTAAATTTGTTCTTCGCGTAAGTTGTGTTGTTATTTACGTAGCCTCTTGGAGAACGCGTTCAATTAAATCATTTTAATGCAGTGAAGTATTAGTTCCTTTGTGACTTTTGTATGTGATGTTCTGTCTGAACAGTGAACGTATTCTAACGTTGGCCTATTGACCGTAACTAATGCTAAGTTACAGCCATCATGTGCGTAGAGTGTACGTTGGACTGTTTGCATTGCAGGCTTGTGTGTAATATATATTGTTAGACACCCATTGTCTGTACTGGCGAGTAACGAGACGTTAGGGCCTAATTTGAATAAAACCAGTTAGTGTAGTTAATCTCAAATTCCATCGGTCAGTCATCGCACAATGCATACTTGAAAGGGCGTCGTTATAATTACTTTGCGCGATTGAATGAAAACTCTTTTCAGGGTTACGAACTTGCAGGGCGTCGTTAAAACTATAAGACAAAACTATTTATTATATTAGCATTAGAACAAATGTGTTCACTGACGTTCAAACTTGTAAAACAAGTGCGCGGTATTTATAAAAATGGGAGGAAATGCGTTTCCACCTTAAAATACTATCTTTCAGCGTAGGCGTATCATTCCAGCAGGTTGAATCAATGGAAACACTTCCTGAATAAGGAATGTATGACAGTGTTGCGCACAGGAATTGATTGTTTGAAACACCAATCGTTTTCTACACAGAAAGCAATGACTGGGCTAGACAACTTTTTTTTTCAGTGTTGGGTTTGATTTAAGAAGTTCAAATATCGATAACGATTGATTATTTTCTTCTTTTTACTCCTTTTATAGCAATCAAATTATGCAATCGGAACATGGGTTCGATGTTGGAACCGAACAAAAACTCCAAGCTTTTGCAGTTATAAAGGAGAAATCGGCAGTTGGATAGTTGTTGTTACCAGAGAAAAGTTGGTTGCTTACTTGCTGTTGTAAAGGAAACATGACTTTCAATGAATCGCAAAGTGTCGTTTAAGGAGCTTTATATCTCGAAGCCATAAAAATGGAATACCTGGTTCGAGCAAATCTAGACAAAACTATTGATGTTAGCTGTATAAACTTTGCATTCGTCAATGGATGGTTTTTAAATATGTAGAATGTACATTCTAGACAGAAATATTATCTTCTGGATTAGATATGGCGGGTCAAGTGGAGGATGATACTGTGATTAAGTGGACCAGAAAGGTGAAGAAGGAAACCACGTGCAAAATGACGTTAGATATGACGATAAGATCATTCAAGCTTCTATTGAATTTCGTCGTATTTGTCATTGTTGTATGTTCCTGGTGGACACTTTGCTTACCGGTCATTCTTACTTTGGCATTGTTGTTCTATCTCGTTATGATGCTGGTTAAATTGATACAATTTTGTACTTCTTGCTTCATTAGGAAATATTCCTTCTTAACCCCAAGTGAAATCGTTCTAATGGAAAACACGAACGGGTGTTGTATTCAATGTGTGATGCAATTAAATGGTGTTTTAGATATTCAACGACTACGAGACCGTATCAGAGAGACTATCATCCCGGCAAGAACGAGAAAGGGAACTCTACTTTATCCAAGACTTACGCAAATTTTATATTTTAGTGAAGGACTTTATGAATGGCAGGATTACATTAATTTTTGTGTTGAAGATCATGTAACTCAAGAAACCGTTGATCTTAAAACTGTGTACGATGTAGAAAATTACATCTCAATAACGTCCACTAAACCACTCAGCCGTGAAAAACCCTGTTGGGAAATTAAAAGCATTTCTTTTCAAACAGGATCCTTGCTTTTAATTAGACTGCATCCGTTACTTATTAATGGTCGCACAGCGGTTGACATTCTGTGTTCCTTCTTGGCAGATAGCTTCTGCAAATACAGACCACCTTCTCATAATTCATTTGAAGATTCCTTTCAGAAATTAGTTAATTTTTCTCTTTTTGCGCCTTTTCTATTGTTTCAAGCGTGGAGAGGAAAGTCTGAGCATAAACATTGTAAAAAATACATGTATGTGGCACCACTCGAGACTGAAGTGCAAGAGAACGACGAACGTTTAAAACAAATTGCTTGGTCAGAAGAAATCCATTTACCCTCTTTAATTCACTGCAAAAGTGTCGCAAGAACCTCACTAAACGACGTCATTTTAGCAGCCATTGCAGGAAGTTTCAGGAAAGTCGTCAAAAATAACGATTTACAGTCATGTGAACATATTCCCGTTAAATTTATATTAAATGGGAACAAAAACTGGCGACACCATACAATAGACAAAAGAGTGAATATACGCGAAAATATAAGCTGCCTGCCCATTTCGACTGAGGGTGCAGTACCGTGCCTTTGGCTTATACGTGCCACCATGATTAACTTACGTTCAAGTGCAATTCCAATTCTTTCACATTACTTTATCTCAGTTCTCAGTATTTTCTCCCGTTTGACCTTACCCCTGCGCTTTCTTCGACATAGGAACCGACCCACATTTTGCTCGTATACCAGTCTTTCAGGCCCAACTGCAACCCTTTACGTATTTGGAAAAAGAGTAGAAAATATAAGACTATGGTACCCAGTTACCAAAGACGCGTCCATGAGTGTGACAACTTTTACATATGCAAATGAGCTCCGCATTGGAGTAGAAACGTGGCGAAAGTCAGGAATAGATATTAAGGAGTTTGTGAAGGAATTTAAAAATCAGGTATGTAGTTATCGTTTTTCGACATGTGCTAAAGTATTTCAAATAGTCTTTATACAGTCACGTTTAGTGTTTGACATCTAAAAAATAAAAATAAAGTTTATTTTTGAGTTTCTCCGAAACTACATATTTTGCTACAACATTGAACAAATCTTAAAGATCTATGAACAGGTAGCAAACGTATAACCTAAATTGGAAGAAAACGTACTAGTTATCAACCATAAAAAAGTTTCAGGTTTCATCAAAATAGGTTAAAAGTTACCATTTTGGAGTATTCTAAAATTTAAAGCTTTATTAACTAGATAAAACTAAATATTGTATGTTTTATTTCAATTTGTAACATTTAAACATCATTTATTCCGATCTTTATAGTACTATTTTCGTTCATTTGTATTAGAAAACTATACATTAGTGTTTGTATGAAAAGCTTCAAATAATTCTACATAACGAACTAACGATTGTAAAAAATAAAGAAATTAGGAAACTCATAATTGCATAACCAATAGATGTTCATCATACTATTTGTCATTTTCGCAGGTCATCTTGCAATGAAAACGTGTTGTGTGATTTACATTTGAATACATTTCACATGTTGGCCATTTTTAACAAACAAGTTGGCAAGTTTGAAGAAGTTATCGATACAAATTTACACAATTCCGACATTTTACTAAACAACATGGAACTAGACCTGAATTTTACCAATTTAAAATCTTTTTGTAAATCTACAAGCCGCCCCCATAAAGGTAGTTTCGTCACAAATGTAATAGAGACCACATATGTACAGACATTTTAAACATCTTTCTAGCAGCAGACACACAGTTAACACCTTTTTGACCACGCGTAACAGCACATAGGCTAAATATTATTTATTTGTATACAAATGTCTCAATTTCTAAACAAATTTGACTGCTTTAAATTCATTATTTTTCTTCCTATGCTATTTTCTAAAATTCACTATTAATTTGTTTTACTTAATTCTCAATACATTGACAAAGATAATGTTGAGCATGTAAACAACATCAACTTGCCAAGCATTAAAACGATGAGGGTGACCATGACAACAATCACGTAACAATGTTTGCTACAAACACCACGAGCACATTCTAAAAAAGGATAAATCCACCTTAATGTAGATATGTAATGTTTTATCCAAAAATGTACCAACATTGATTCACAAAAGGACACTGGCCTAACCCTCTCCTCCAGGTTACCCGATCTACTCTGCCGAGGCGAAGGTCATCATCATAGCCTTAAACTTCATATAATTCTCTTTCCACCCCCGTTTCGTCATCTTCTCTGACTCTAAATCCATCCTCACTGGCATGTTCAACATGCTCTGACCCAACCCTCTTATTCTACAAATCCTCAACAAACTCCACACTCTTTCCCTCCCTTTTTCTGGATTCCCAGCCACGTCGGCATCCCTGGCAACGAGAGAGCCGACAGAGCCGCCATCAAAGCGCTGTCAAATAACATCTCTCCTTTTCCAATTCCATACTCAGACCTCCGTCTCTCCATCTCTAACTACATCAACAAAACCTGGCAAAACTTCTGGAATCACGAAACCAGTAACAAACTCCACACCATCAAACCCAAAGTCGGGACCAACACCCCTCTACATAGTCGCAACCGTAGGGAAGACATCGTTGTCACCCACATCTGCCTCGGCCATTCCTCTATTACTCACTCCCATCTCTTATCCGGCCCCCTTGCCCCTCTCTGCACCACTTGCAACATCGATTTCTCCATCAAGCATATTTTCATAACCTGTCCCCTATGCCAGAACTCCAGATCTCTTCTCTCCTCACTCTCCTCAATCTCGGACCTATTCAAAAAGAATTCTTCCTCAAACATCATCAACTTCCTCCGCAACAACAACCTCTTCCATCACACATAATCTCCTCCCCCCCCTATCTTTCTAACACCCCTTTCTTTTCACCTAAATTTTTCTCCCACATTCAGCTTTTCCCCTTTATCTCCTTTACAAACCTTCCATCTCACTATTCTAACTCTTACACCATTATTTATTAACACCCTCTTGGCACATTTGACTCTGACTGTCGCGGTGCTGATAAATATCAACAAATTAAACCAAACCAAAAGGACACAATAA
>JAIGNY010001769.1:1552500-1575000 GCA_020152595.1 Chiridota heheva
AGTGTAGAAAGCATTCAAGAATCTTAATCTGTTAAGAAGATATCGAAGTTTAAAGTTTGGTATCATTTGTGTAGAAACGACGGAAATCGGACCAGTCGTGATGTCATAGCCTCAGATCTATCAAAATCGTTATGTATTCTATCATATTTTGTACTGCAATTTTATGGCTTGAAAATAATGGGTTATGTCAGGAAAATCGTAAAACAGAATCTAGTAAGGGTATTTACAATAAACCACCTGCGGAAAGTTCGAGCAATAATATTTTAAATAGTAAGAAATTTAAATAAACTTTTTTTTAAATAAACAATTGTTAAAAATGTGAGGATGAGAATACCAACTTTTTATAGGAGACTTAAAACACCAGTCATTTCTGCACAGATAAGACAGAGCTTTCAACTTGAATAGGCCAGTATATTTGAAGGCTTTTTTCACCTGTTCACCATTTTGTTTCTTTCGAAGTCCTCTTTTATATAAACTGTACTTACTTGAGCCTCAAACTAATCCTTTTAAGTCTTTTACCGGTGACATTTAGGCCTATAATCCTGTATACGATATTTTTTTTCAGATAAACTACCTTACAACTCTAGAAAGAGAAGTAAGGGGGGAAGTTAGGAAGGTGCTTGACGGGATAGCAGCCACCAGCGTGTTATTTTGAAGGGACGCAAGGACTGAAGGAAAGGAAAGTCTTTGGAAGACAAAGGTTTACTGTACAATTGACCTGATCAGTAAGAATTTATCGGTGTTTATCTCTTCGTAGTATACATTCAAAAGACCGCTTTCCCCCAGAATTTTTTGTAAAGTGACACATTTTGTCCGAGTAATAGGCTCCCCTGCTCCTCCCCCTGCTGTCCCCTGCCCCCCTCCCCAATGAGACCATTTCCCCCCTGTTGCTCCATGACCACAATCCTGGTGCTGCCATTGTATATATTTCTAAGGAATCAATCGTAACCCAGGCTGGAATGGCTTAAAGATGAAATCTCGCCTCAAGAAATATGTTTGACCAATCACCAATAAGAATGTCATTTCCGCTGCGGTAATTGATTGGCTTTGTTGGTGTTTTTGTAAATATTTCGATTATCAGACTGTTTTGACACGCTATCCATGTCAATAAGATATCCGGCCTTTAAAGTTGAGGCAGCGTACATGTATATGTGCTGTCTACTTCTCTCATTTCAACGATTTCTTATTACTTGTCAGAACTGCAGAGTTCTTCATTGGGAGAAAAAATCCCCTATCAAATTCCTCATCAGATCGGGAGATAAATCTACCTACGATACATAGCTTCAATTTAAATTTCTCAATGCGTAATTAGCGGTTTGAAATTTTCTAAAATTGCCAATGATAACTATAAATGAATGATTAATTCCCTTATTGCTTGTTTCAATTTGTCTTTATGTTTTCCACTATCTGCATTTACCACGCACCGGATATCATATACAGGAATTTTAAGAGCGAATTAAAAAGAGAATAAGATATTATTGCAATATGTGCATTTGTCTGTTGTAGACCTTGTCCTACATTACACAAAATTCATGATTAATTCAATTCTTAATCTTATCTAGAAATGATACTTATAAATTAAAGAGGCAACCTTGCCTACATTACTGTTCAATTTGAAAATTGAAGAAAAAAAATGTTGTGGTAAAATATGTGGTAGATCGCCTTGGTGCCAAAAATGCACCTTTCACGGTGAGTCTAGAGCAGGGAGCATAACACTGCTCTTGTCCAACTAAAACTTGATATCACCTCGAGTAACTGGAAAACGTGGCAATGCACACATGTAATGCACATATATGATACATCTATTCTATTCTATTTTTAGACCTACCTCTTCTTCCTTTTTCTTCATTCAGAGCGGCAACTTCATACAGTAATCCTCAAATTACTGAAGAAAAGAAAAAATATGTGTAGAAGTGGAAACCGGGGCGCGCTGAAACACCCACCCAGCGCACACATTGCAAAAGGTACAGTATTCACTTTTTAGGCAATTTCTAAGTCTGTATAATTATTCAATGTTTTTGAAAAGTATTATATAATCCACTTGATATATTATAAAAAGCCCGTGAAGATCAGCCAGGCTAAAATTGATAAAGTTACACTCTTTTTTTTTCTTTCTACTGCGATTATGTAAAATTGTGGTTTAGTGAAACCTTTATTTTGCTATGATGCTTATTAAAATTGTAATATGTTGATCTAGTAACGTTGCTAAGGGGGACGGGGTGACGGCTTTTGGCAAATCATAGAAAACAAATCTTCAATTTTGGGAACAAAATTTACAATTTGGCTCCAAAAATATTCAACTAATGACAAAAAATCTTCAAATATGGAACAAAAATCTTCCATTTTGGACCGAAAACCTTCCATTTTGGAACAAAATTGGTTCATTCTAAACCACATATCTTGAATTTTGAACCAATTTTCTTCAATTGTGGACAAAAAAATCAAATTTGTGTAACAAATTATCAATTTACAGATTAACAGATGAATGGTCAAAACTTAGCTACAAACATTGTTTATTTTGGACCAAGGAAGTTTACATGTATTTTTAGAGTCTAAAGGGCTCCCCATCCTCCAAAAATATGATAAAAGACTTATAGCTAGACTCGCCTCAGATCACAGCAACAACATGAACTTTAAAAGGTTTAGAGCACGGGTTCTGAATTAATTTTTTCCAACATTTCACAACAGCCTCAGGCTGCGGGCCAATCGCGTGGCAAAACCAGCGTCACATTACAAAGTAAACCCCTCAGAAAAATCCCTTCATACAAACAAGCTTAGAGAGAGCGTGTGATAAAAAGGATGTACGCCAGATGTCGGCGGTTCTCTTATCCGCCTTCCTTTGACAAATCCAGTGGTGTCGCCAGAGATTTTCGTTTGGGGGGCACAGCAGTTCAGAGAAGGAAAAAAGGGGTCACTATAAAAGTGGCGCCTATTGGTGGCACGCGAAGCGTGCGCGTACCGGCATGGGGTCCAGGGGCTTGCTTAAGGGCCCCTGGTGGGGTCCATGGGCGAAGCCCTTGTATAGGGTGCAGGTGGCGAAGCCCCCGGAAACTGCATATTTCTTGTTTTTGATGCCCTAAAATGGCTTAAAATCAAACACAGGAAGACAGTAAGAAAATGTTGTGACTTCCCTCAGCGACGCCACTGGACAAGCCGCGAGTCTGCTTAATTTATATCGGCACTGAAGATAACATTTTATTTAATAAGCTGCTGATCTGCCTAGGAAAAACCTAAAGTAAACGATTATTTTGCCATCTCTTTTAGATTGATCGGTATGATATATATTTTTTCCAATACGACTACTGTTCGCTGGACAGATTGGATTGTCTGATGGGTCAGAATTGGCCCACGGGCCGCCAATTAAGAATCGCCGGTTTAAAGTTTACTAAACACCATGGAAAGAGCAAAATGTTCCATCAAAATCTATGATAAATTGACAGTATTATAGCATTTCAATACTTTGATTCTTAATTAGCAGAAGTTAAGCTATATGTGACCTCAGAATAAAAAAAAGTGTTCATGTTAACCTGTTATATTTTGGGTTTTCACTCATATATTTTGAATTAGAGAGGTTGGCTATAGTGTAACAATTTTAAGACTTTAAAGGAGACATTTAGTCTGATATAATCATTATTTCATATAATAACAGCTTTTATTTTCTACCAGAACTCCAGATCTCTTCTCTTCTCACTTTCTTCAATCTCGGACCTATTCGAAAACAATTCTTTTTTAAACATCATCAACTTCCTCCGCAATAACAACCTCTTCCACTACATATAATCTCCTCCTCTCCTCCCCTTCTACACCTAACCTAACACACCCCTTTCTTTTCACCTAACTTTTTCTCTCACATTCAGCTTTTCCCCTTTATCTCTTTTACAAACCATCCATCTCCTCACTATCCTTACTCTTACACCATTATTTATTAACACCCTCTTGGCACTTGACTTTGACTGTCGTGGTGCCGTTAAACATCAACAAACCAACCATCTATTTTCAAAATGGATTTTTATTGTCAAAATGGACTGAAATAAAGCCTTCTCATTACCGTTATACTCCTTTTTTGGTATTTAATACACTCTGTACCAGAATAGCAAACACAATTTAGTTAGCTATTCTGCTACATAATTTGTTTAACTACCAAAAAAAGAATATAAGCCCACGAGTGAACACACAATTACAATGACGGGATTGTCGCCTGCGTATTCGGTTATAATAGTAACAATGCTATCACGAAACGCCTAATACGACCCGGACGAGAACACAGGTACTGTACGACGTACGGACAGACATAACATCGACAACCAAGTCAATGTCCACGGCCTTAAATAACCAGTTGTGGTGCACTGGCGTGTCTACCCAGCTCGGGCTTGAACCCAGGGCATCGTGGTCTGTAGACATGTATGATAACCGCTACACCACATTTAGTAGACAAAAGGAATATAATGGCAATGTGAAATCCATATTAAAGATAGAAGAAATTTAAAGGATACATATCTTAACCAACTAACAAAAACAGCAAGTCGAAATCTTATTTCTATCTCAAGTTATCATTGTTTGAAGTTGACACATGGAGGCTGCCATTTTGTTCAATTCTGTATTGAAATATTGTACATGATGACGTTTTTCCCCAATAGGGACATAAGGAATTTAATGTATTACTTTATAAATGTGATTAAAGTTTGTATTCCAAAATGATGTGACACAAAGTTTTAACAGAATGTTTTGTTAATTTCATGTGTACACAAAAAATTCCTTGACCCTTACATATATATATTTTTTTCTTTACATAACCTAGAAATCTTGAGGTAGATTATAAAAATATACAAAGCACACAAAGCATTCCAGCATCATGCTGGGCTGATGACATCATAATCTGCATGTTTTGAAATCAAAATGGCGGCCAATAGTACTATTTAGTAGTAGAATTAAAGTTTTTAATAATTATAAAAATTGTGTTTGATTGCTTAAGCAGGTATGAAACTTGGTCAGAAAAATTTGTTATTTTTAATTCTATCATATGAAATAAGGATTATTTCAGACTATGTCTCCTTTCATTTTAAAAATTGAATGTTTCTTTAGACAAGGATCACTTGTCCATATACCTTTAATTTAACATCAAATATACATTTTGACGATTGCTTGAGTGAAATTGTATTCATTCAATTTTATTTATTTTCGTCTCCACAGGAATCTGTTGAGACTCCACTGGCAATCCGTGACTGCAGTAACTGTGATCTTGAATAGTACGCTGATGGAATCTCAAGATTAATTGTCATTAAAACATTTTCATATTTTGTACATTTTTTGAAATTTTGCATTTAAGAGGTGAAACAATATGATCAAGAGAATAGAAAAGTTACCGTCTTATTCTGATTTATCGGTGTTCGTGAACCTTTTTATGCTTAGTCCGATCCAACTCAATCTTTTAAAGCTTAAATTGTTTAATTATTGGCACATGTAGGTTTACTGAAGAACAATTTGACAGTGTTTTTGAAGATATTTCTTCACATTCATGTAATGTACATCAAAACGACACTCAGAACAGCCAACGTCTGAAACCGTTATTTGAAGTTCATTTCATTATTAGCAACATTTCAATCAGGTTCATAAAACGTCATTAAACACTCCGCGAATATTAATACATGTAATAATCATCTTACTCCAAGGTCTAAGCAACGTATATTGTTGACATTGTCAACATTTAGATAATGTCAAAACAACTTTCCTGGACGTTTCAATAAATGTTTTAGAAACGAAAACTGGAGTCCACATTCTTACTAACGTTTTGTATCTGACGTTTTACCAACCTGTTAGTTAACGTTTCAACAACGTTTATTACCGACTCTGTAAAAAACAAAATGTAGAGTCTACAGTTTTACGTTGATACAACGTTTTGCAATTAACGTTTCATAGACGTCTTATTCTAACGCTTCTGCAACGTTTTATAAACGTTATAACAACGTCCATGTACGTCCAAAAAAACGAAATCTGGAGTCTACATTTTTTCCCTTTTTTTTTTATCGTTTATATATATATCGCTTATTCTAACGATTCTGCAACGTTTATTTCCAACGTTCTATAAACGTTATAACAACGTTCCAGGACGTCCAAAAACGTCCAAAAACGAAATCTGGAGTCTACAATTTTTACATTTAAACAACGTTTTGCAATTGACGTTTTATAAACCGCTTATTCTAACGTTTCTGTAACGTTTATTCCCAACGTTCTATAAACATTTTATCAACGTTATGACAACGTCTATGGACGTCCAAAAAACGTATATAACGGCGAAATCTGGAGTCTACATTTTTACGTTTTTTTTAACGTTCAGAAAAAAGGTTGTATCTACGAAAGTCAAGTTTTGTTTTGTGTTTTAGCTGGGTATGTATGTATGTATGCATGTATGTGTGTGCGTGTAAGCATGGATGGATGGATGGATGTATGTACGTACCTACGTAGTATGTATGTATGCATGCATGCATGCATGCATCCATGTATGTATGCATGCGCATGTATGTATATATGTATGTATGCATGTATGTATGATTCCACTTTTTGTGATAACAGTGTAATGTTCCACATCCCTTGTAATCCTTTAAAATTAAGAATCTGTCACGGTCATTATTCAAGTCTTCCAAAGCTTCTTGGAGCTTTAAGATACTGAATTTTTGAGAAGTTTTATATTCATAATATTGTTAATATGTGGAAAAACAAACTTTCAGATAATAAAGTTTAAACTAGCAAGTTACCGTCATTATTTTGGCTTTATTAGTCGTACTCTCTTTTGTCTAACTTCTTGATTAAGAACCACAAACGATTTACACGGCTTCTGAAAAATCGATTATGCCTCGTAAGAGCCTTTAATTTGATCATGGAAGAAGAATTCCACTCCATCAATTGATGCAGTAAATGTTTTGAATGTACATCTAAATTCGAATAATATTTTCCATGAGCAGTAGATCTTAAACAATTATTATCGTTTCCGGTAAAGCAATAAACGTAATGTTTTCCTCAGGTGTCTTATGACATAACACGTGCAATTGCACTATAGCTGTCATATTTTCGCATCATATTGGGTTTGCAGTGTATTGGATGAAGTATTGCCGCTGGATTCATGGCACACATTGTAAATAGTGCTTTCCGTTTTAAAAGTCATTTCAGGGCATTACATTCTCCAAATTTAGTCAATGGGTATTAAAAAGGATTTATAGGGGGTTTATTCTGGGGAGATGTTAATGGTCTATGGACAGGAAGCAACAAATTACGCTGATTGGTATAACACATGTTATAAACCATGAAATTAGCAAAATGTTTGATCAAAATCGAGTAAAAATTGACCCTTTTACAGAATTGTAATTGGCAAAGCCTTATTTTGATATTTTATGTGAAATTTTGTGACATCACAACAAGCAAACCTACTGTATGGATATCCATATGTTATTGTTTTTCGATCCTTCATCAACGTCAGTTCAAGGACAGCAGTTGAGCTTGACTAAGAGGTTTCGGCCAAATATCACACCATCAATCAAAAAATAACAGGAGAAAACAGTTTGATGATTTTGAATACACATATATTTCTATTTTAAGCTGCCTTCTCTTTCATATGTCACAACCTTTCTATACATGAAACATTCTTCAAATTTTTGATTAGCCGTAACTAGGGAACTACGGCATTTGACGTAATTTAAAGACTATTCTGTTCAGAATCGTTTGTGAATATATAATCTCTACCTGTCAATGTATACCTTTAATAGGGTAAAATAGGTTCAATATTCAATTCTTGGTGAGAATCGTCTTTTTCGTCAACTACGATTTGTTACAAAGGTTTAAAAACAATGACAAATATTACGTCTACCTTTTCATATAGCACGAATTATTTGCACAGGTGTATAATGGTTGATGTTTAACCAGTTGTGAGAGAATTTTTTGATTTTCTTTGCCTTTATTAACTGTATGAAAGAAAAATGCAATGTGTGAGTATCACATGCAAGAGTGAGTTATTAAATCGCCAGGTGAAGCTGTTTGAATTAGACATGAAAGACTGAATTCAGCTCATACGCGAACTATTTGACAAACATTTGAATAGGGCCAGCTTTCTCCTATAGGGCTCGTTTTCACATTATCAGTAAAATGTGCAATGAAAGCTACAGCTTGAAAAGTAGACTCGCATAGACAGATTGGGATGGTCGTGGAAGTTTTTCGGGATCGCTATTTCTAGTAGAAAGGATATTAACAAAATTAACATGCAAAATCCTCGCCATCCTTTGCTGGTATAAAAAAGAGATGCAGCGTTGGCAACCACGAGAAGTTAAGGTTACCGTAGTCAACACAGCCCATGCAATGATATTAACTATTAAATACCCGTTTACCAAGTATCTATATAGCCATATATAAGATGTGTACTTGAAGTATTGCTTATCTGCAGAAATGATAAACGATATTCTTATTTCCTGTATTGATATTTAGATGAATATATTCATAACTCTTCTCGGCCATCGGCGGGTTCCGATGCAGCAAAGAAGAGTTGATGACGATGAGGACGACGAAGATGATCTTGAGGATGTTAACCCAGTACGTACCTTTCAGAACCCTATATTCCTAAAGCATTGATTTATGTTTACTAATTTTACTCTATTACCTGTCTTAAAGATATTCGTGGTCTATAGCAGGCATTGCATGTTAGAGGTCTCGGGTTCAACCCCCGGCGGGTCTTCATTTCCCAGAGCTTCACAAGTCAGTGGTTTATACAACTGCTGTAGACATCGCTATATAACCATAGCTGATCAGAAAGGGATGTAAAAGACCTTAACTACATGTCTCTCTCCATGGTTAATCGCGGGAAAATGATTGCGATCATATCAAATTTGTAAAGAAAATATTCAATCTGAATAACACATACATAGCGATTAATAGATTTAAACTATAAAAAGACGTGTAAAATTAAATACAATAATATAAACATTTAGTTCTTTTACCTTTCTGTTAGCAACCGCTATTTACAGCTTCCATTAATGGCTCCTTTATTTCCTAAATATTTTGATATAATACAAAACAACCAAAATATGTTAAAGGAAAGTTTTTCATCTCGATATGCAATCATTCCATTCCATGATTAAATCTATAATGTCAAATACAATGTTATCTTCTTAAATTATAGAAATGGCTGTTTGGCTTGAAAGGAAAACAGTGATATTTCCTTAAACGAACGTTATGATCTTGTAAAAAAGAGAGTGGACAATACTAAGCAATGCTAACTACGCCGACTTCTAGATTACCAAGGAATCATAGCAAATTGCTGTGTCTTTTCCACAAAATGATATTATGTCCAGGAAGCTTGGTTCTTTATTCCAATCCCTCTCCAGGATTTCTGGTAATCATTCCGTACGGCAACCGGCAATGTCTATTGAAGCTAATTTTCAAAGTCATGCTAACCGATTTTATTACTTGGCAGAAAAACCAAAACAAACTATATTGTTTACAGTTATATACCTATAAAAGGGTTTGTGTAAAGAAGAATTCGAACAGCATATAACTGTTTTAACCTTTTCTTCGATGCCTAAATGCAATTAGTCTCATCGGAGCGTTAATCGTAATTTACAATCTGTTGATAAGTTATTTGACAATATCAATGACAATGACAACATTTATTCCCAATAAAATCTAATTTACATCTTGTATATATGTTACATATCTATAAAAGGGTTTGTGTAAAAAGAATTCAAACAGCAAATAACTGTTTTAACCTTTTTTTCGATGCTTAAATGCAATTAGTCTTATCAGAGAAAAACGTTAATCGTAAATTACAATCTGTTGATAAGTTATTTGACAATATCAATGACAATGACGACATTTATCCCATAAAATCTAACTTACATCTTGTATATAAATGCCAAGGAAAGAAAGAAGAACAACACTAGTCTTATAAATCCATTCACGCAAACCGAACATATTAGCCTCGCCCATCGGCCAGATGCACTCCACGCGCAACCCCCCCTTCCCCTAACCCCCCACAACAACTCTCCGTACCAACATTTTTTTAAAGCCTTAGGGTCCACTGAACACGTTTTCAACTGGTAACAGTAAAAATATTGGTCTGCACTATCAAAAATGGCGGAACAAGACAAAATGGCTGCTAAGTTAAGAAAAATGCAATAAATAATCATTAAATTAAATTAGGTACTATAACACAATTCTGCTTTAAATTCATGCATATCAATACATATTTTATATCTGGCACCTTTTGGAAACATTATTGGCATCCAAGATGGTGGAAAAAACAAAATGGCTGACAAAAGGGTTATATTTTAAGAATCATGCCATGACACCCACCATTTTAGATTTCCTTGAAACTTGGTACATGTGTTGGAAATGATGTATATAAAACATCTCCAAAATTTCAGCTTTATACTTTTTACCGTTTCTAAGATGGCCATTCAAAGTTAGCCTATTTTGGGCCTATTTTCTTGGAAATGGCGGCCACTTTGAATTTGTATCGACTACAAAAATGTACATAATTTGTTTGCCTATGAGTACTATGGATCTAAAACTTGGTACCAGGCTGTTTTTAAGAGGTAGAACTAAAAAATGGCACTTAACATTTTCCCAGGGTTACTATTAATGTTGATATTTTCATTTAATCTTAATTTTAATGTTTTCAGGTCTACCAGGGTTCCGCTAGGGCCCGTTCTCTGTCTCGTCACACGCATGACGTACCATATAATGGGCAACCAGTAGACCCCTGGAGTCTCCCACGGATCACTTAGGGATTTTACTTGGCCAGACAATGTGCCACCTGCACATTCCTGGGGTCTCACAGGATCTCTTGGGTCGTTCTCTGGCTCGTCACATACGTAACGTACAAGAGAATAGACAACCAGCAGACCTCAAGGGTTTGCTGTTGGCCAATTCTCTGTTATCTTACACGTGTGACGTACCAGAGAATTGGCCCAGCAGACCCATGGATCTCCCAGGGATCCGCTTGGGCTACAAAATGGCTTGTCACACGCATGACGTACCAGATAATGGGCAACCAGTAGACCACTGGAGTCTCCCACGGATCCCTGGGCTGGACTGTTTTTGGCCAGACAATGACGAGCATGACTCTTACACCACTCAGCCACAGCACCTTACATAAAGGGAGAGGTATTGATAATTTTTGAAGGCTGACACGTCCAGGCCCTATGCTTTACTGTGCAGTGGAGAAGAACGTTATCGGACTGACCTTGAGGTCAATGAAAATGTGAAGTCGCGTATTCAATTAATAGACACTTAAAAACATTTTGTGACATACACTTTCAAACTTTTTGTGAAATAAACTCTTTCAATAACAGCATCATCGTTAATGAATTATATTCAATTCAGGTGCGGTGATAATACCACGTAGACAAAATGTTTGTCCTTTCTTAAAGACAGTAATTTACGATACAGTGTGCGCAAGTTTCTTGTGAGTTCTACATCGTTGTTTTGGACTAGGGTGGTTGTAATATAGTTTTTGTTGCAGGTACATGTATCGCCGATCCTAGTTTATGTTACAGTCATTGTAATCCGATTCTAAAAGAATTGCCATTGTTATCATCATTTCTGTTGGGTAGAAAGACAAAGCAATGGACCTTAGATAAATAGAATAAAAGATAAGACGACCGGCATTATTGAAATATTTCTATAAGACAAAATGTTATATTTACGATAATAGAAATATATTTTCGCATACTTTGTCTATATTTCTCTTATTTCGAATAGACAACAGGACAAGGTGAACATACGCCCACAGAAACCACCGTATTTTAGTTGTGCGAACAGTTATATCATAATATCATGAAGCCTACAAATAGCTGTACATAAATATTTGATTTAAGATACACACTTTCCGGTAAGCTGGTAAGTGTCACAACAGTTTTGTCCCAAGATTGTCTGAGAAATGTCATTGATGGGAAATATCGTAAATGTCAATGGAAAATTAGTGTCATGCAGGGAAGTCATGATATTTTTTGAAAAACACATTCAATTGTTTCGAGAATTCAGCACAATACAAAAGACATTACCTTCTTTTTGACCGTGCTATCTTAAGTAGATACGAAATGCGTGCTTCATTCATGATTTCGACTTGCAACCCATATTTTCAGAATGTCTGAGTGCTTTATTCTTGACTACTGCATTGTTCTGCGCATTTTAGATTGCGAGGGAAATGATGGCTGTTAGGGGGTGGGGATGGGGTCGGTGGGGAGGAGAGAAGTGGCTGAGATAGAGGCTGAAATGATGACAATTAGGTGAAGAGTATTTCAATTTTTTATATATCTTTTATCATATTCCATAATGTAAACAAAAAGTAGTTTCGACATGCTCATATTGCTTTTCGAATCTTATAATAAAGTACTTGTAAAAAGGTAAAAAGGGGGCTTTGAAACAACTTTGGTAAGATATTTCTCACTAACGAGATTGTTGTTAGAAAGGTTTTATATACTGAGAATAGGATGTCTGACACCTGTATTTTGAATTTGATGTTTTTCAAGGCTTTTCAATGAGGCCAACATTGCACCAGTTTCAGCCATACCTGAAGAGATATCGCACTCCAATTGCGTCAAATATGATACTGTTTACTGTGCTTGAATTATTTTGCGAAAAAAGTATTACATATTGTAAAACAATGCTGACACTCATTTTTGTGTGTGATAAATCCGGTCTGAAATTTAATTTTTGTGAAAAGTAAATTTATTTACGACTTTTACGATTTTCATAATTTTCATTGGGTCTTTAAACGATTAAACAGTTTTTCTCCGGTTTTAAGACTCCCCTAATGTGTTCTAACAGCCCCTTCAAACTATGGAAGTCGATCGTCAAAATGACGTAATATCAGTGGTATTTACGTTACGTACATTGACTTATACTGTACGTTACGCGCACCAACATGCAACTTCCGTTTACCTTTATAGATAGAATACATGCATCACGCATGGTATGGTTAACCATCCAAACACTTACCAGGATCTGTATAGTGGATCTTTCATAACAAAAATAAAATCATTGTTTATTTCTGGTTTCTTTTCTGATGACTAAGGTTGTAAAATTGCCTTACACACTGCCAATTGCGTAATTTGTGCCCGTACGCAACAGCCGTCCAGCTCATGTGCGTGTGACATGCATATACTCTAAGGTAATTAAGAGTACTCAAGTGATTGCTTCTCTCAAATGAAAGTAATGACAGCTACCTGGCTGAAAATATTTATATTTCTGCACTTTGCTCTTGGAAACCTCTCCTCGCCGTATGCAGTAATTTCCATAGGTGACAGCTCCTTATGAAAAACACTAAAATGTGAATTCACCTGGATGCCTAGTGAGTGGTAACTAAGGTGTAATATTAATCACGGAGGTGTTATAGATGCATGAGCACAATAACATCTGTGAACATATAAAAATACGAACATTCTATATCTTTGCTGCATTGCAAATAATTGTAAGAAGCCTATAGAATAATACTAGCTCTGACAAGCTACATATATAGAAGACAAATACGTTTGCCATGTGGTTGGCTTTTAGTCTGATTTGTGGACATAAAATACAAAAAATGTACGTCGGTCGACCCAGTAGTAAATTCCCTAAATAAAGGAAATTGTTTATTGGTGTTAACAAGCACCCGTTAAAACCTGTTGAAAACAGTTGCGGTCACCTAATCCTAAACATTGCCTGTTAAAATCAGTATAAATACTTGTTAAAAACAATTGATTCCATTAACTAACTAAGCAAAGTGAAACTTGGTTACAGGCATGAATGGAATTTACTGCTGATGTACACTGATATATCTTACATTTGTATTCAAAACTACTTGTTGTCCCTTCTGGTCAGAACGGCCGCTACTAGCTGACTGCATTCAAAACAAATAAAGTTAGTCCATATCGGATTTGTCTATGTCTAAATGACTTAGAAGCTGCTAATTATCTAGGAAGTCTTCCTTATTTTCTCAGAAGCTATGGGAAAAGCCTTTTCATGCTTGGAGAAACCCGAAACCACTAATACCTTCTGTTACGAAGTTAATAAAAGCTTATTTTGAACAATCGTGACATTGAAAGATTTTGCATATATTTGTTGATATAGTATCAGTTCCCTGATATAAGGATATCTTCCAAATCAACTAATGTCCATGTGAGTTTAGTGTATTAATATAATATTGTTTATAACCGTTTTTCACGTATCTTGATATCTGGTCATTAACCTTCGAAGTTTTAGTTTTTAACTGAATGATAATCAATATTACATTTTGCATCTTCATTAAATTCGTATTACTTCTAAGTAAAATCGTGTAAACATACATTCCCATGTCCATTTGATAAAAAGAGTAACTAGGCAAAGTGCTTTCCCCCAAATGAATAACACCTTATAATTGTAGGCTTGCGCAAACACGTGTATTCCATAACTATTTCCTCAAGCTGCAAAGAATTCAGATAACATTTTATTTTGTTTCAACGATGTTTCCGCGGGGAAGAGTTGTTGAAGTATTGACATTCAGCATCATCTTCATGACTTGTAACACAGTAAAAGTAGCCTATGTAAATTTAGCAGCGTTTCCAGCTGCAGTGCTGACATTCGCTGAAGGTTATAACATACAAAAAAAATTATCTTTATTTAGTTCAGAGGTAAGTTAATAAAATGTGATTATACCTCAAATGCCTCTGGTTAATATAAGATTCCTTCGCGTTACCAGGTAACTATATGTGCACTCAACTTTCACATATCATAATTTTGATATGCTAGCAACTTACTGTAAAGAAAAGAACATAACTTATCGATATTTTAAAAGAAAAAACAAACATATGAAGCGTTTACAAATTTATCACTCGAACATTATGAAGAAAAATCTTAGAAAATGCGAAATATTGCGTTTTGTATTTACTCTCTATAAATGCAATGCTAATGATTCGTTAATTGTCAGGCATTTCAATGCGATTTGTTTGAGTTAAGATAGTGTTCTTTGATTGTGCTCCAGGCACTGAATTGACTAAATCATTGATTTGCAAAGTACGACAGAGGATTCCAAGATATAGTTAAATCTCAACATTTATATTAAGTTTTTGAAAACATTAGAATGCAAAATTGCAAGTTCAGCTTGTTTACAGTAGATGATATTATCTACTGGATGTTCAGTACAAAATTACGCGGTCATTGCAAATTATATGATTTAAATGCTGATGGAAAAGATTTCCGCTTAAAACTATTATGGAGGAGGTTATGGGTGGTTTATATAAAATTAGAAGGGCATTTTTCTGATGATGAAAGGAGTTATCGTTGTTGTAATTCTCTCCTTTCCCTAAACATTTTACTTGACTATAAAACGAGATAAACTTATTACATTGTTAAAAAAGTATCAACACTTTTCTTTCAGTGAACAAAAAAACACGAGAGAAGCGATGATGCTTGCGTAACGTGTTTATCCATTAAATTGAAATTTGTAATTATTCTAGTATTTTCACTTTTCACAGTAGTGTGGTAATATCAGATAGCCGTTGTCATGATTATGACTAACAGCCCGAGAGAAATCCAATTTAATGTAATAAAAAAAAAAACAAGACCTGGAGCTACGAATTCATCACGCTCCATGTAGGCCGCCATTTTAATTTTGTGATAACGTTGTCAATGTCAATGGGAATTTTATTGAGATCACGGGGATATTTTTGTATTTTATGATATATGTACACAGTATCATCGATGCCTAAGCAGACACAAAACCCATGTTTTGAGACGGCTGGTTTTGTTATTTTTTTTCGCAAAGTCCACGGTGGACTTAAAAAGGCTAAATGGAATGAGTATTCATTTGATATATGTTTTTACTTTAAAAAACACGCCCCGTGATCTCAGTACAAATCCCATTGAAACAACATTATCACAATTTAAAATGGCGGCCGCTATGGGTCGTAATGAATATGAAGCTCCAAGTAAAAGAAAGTTGGGTATCTCCCGGACTGATTAGTTGGTATTTAAAACACGGGAATATCTTACAAACCATGTACCAAAAATAATTCAAACATTTAAGATTTTCTGCCTTTCTGTATATTTTTTCTTTTAATCTTTTCCAGGGTGACGTATATGATGCATCTACATCCGATCACCACAAATTGTCATTTCAGCGATCGAGACAAGTTCATGCTTCACAGGATGATTTTAACGTAAGGATTCCTACTATATCACACCCAGATGCTGTCTCGACCAGCAGTCTGCAAATGGCTTCCTCTGCTGACAATACGGATAGGCCTCCTACCCCAAAAATACCAAAGAGTTTCTCTATGAAGTTTCCTCTACAGCTAATGGAGGGAGCGACACTGTGAATGTACCTGTTAGCTCAAGTCCGCGAGCAAGCGTTGAACTTGATGTGAGGTTTCAGTTTTCTCCTGCAGTAGAAAGACGAAACTCAGGAAACAATCTGTTGTAAAGTTTCTTGTCTATATTGCATAGTACTTGCTACATCTTTTTCGTAATTAAGAAAATCAATTCTCCAATGTTTGATTATTATGATTTATATACAAAAGGTGCATCAGTCTACCAGTCTACAGAATATGTCTACAGATATTCTCGTACGCATGGATTCTTGTTTGATATAACTAAAAACATGATTAACTGGGGAGTTGCACTTTGACTGTAATCAGTATGTGGGATCATCTGAAAACTTAACTTACCCAGATGCAGCACCATGAAACGATTTCTACGATACGCAATGAGTCGGGCGTTGCCTATCCGGATAATTTAGATACAATTCAAAACAGTGACAATAGATAAATTAATACCGTATATGACATCATTGTTGGGAAAGAAATACAACAAATGTTGGAAGACGTCATAAATCTAATTGGATGCCCTTCCAGATCTGGCCCAGATATAAATTCCAGATCTAGCCAAGATATAAATTCCAGATCTGGGATTTATATCAAATCCAGATCTGGTCAGAAAAAGAACTGGGCAGATATAAATTCAAATTTGATCTGGCCAGATCAAACTTCATTTGGAAATTCCAGATATGGATATTATCTAGCTCAGACAGATCTGGAAATTCCAGATCAAGTTTGGTCTGAGCCAGATCAAGTTTGAATTTATACCTGCATCAATTCTTTAGCTGGCCGTATCTGTGTCTCAAATAAATCCCAGATCTGGGATTTACATCTGGCCCAGATATAAATTCCAGATCTGGGATTTAAATGAGACCATTTAACAGTACTGGACAAAAATTGAGCATAAGCTTTGTTTTCTACTTTTTAGTTTTAGTATAAGAACAAAAATTCCCCGAAAATTAAAAACAAATATTTGAAACAAAATATTTAAGGAATTAAGCCACAGGATTACGTACAGCCAGAATCTGGCTTGATCTGGCCAGATCAAACATTATCTGTATATCAAATGTAGCATTAAATCCACATTATATTTTACTTGATTTGGCCAGATTGAAATTGATTAGTAAATCAAATTGACCTTTAATCAAAATTATATTTGGCTGGCTTTATCTGGCCAAATCAAACTTTATTTGTGTATCAAATGTAGCATTTAATCCACTTTACATCTGGTTTTATCTGGCCAGATCAAACATTATTAATCAAATTGACGTTAAACAAGGTTATACTTGGCTTTTCCTGGCCAGATAAAACTTTATTTACCTAAATATAAACTGTATCAAAGCCAGATCTGGATTTTTGTTAGTGTGGGTATTTAATGCATATCACTTAGAATAACATCTTCAAGAGACAAAGGAGACAAATAAATGTTATGTTATTTCAGTATTAACATTTCGTATATAAATCAAGCTAGACAATCAATCACCCTTCAATATTTGTTATGTGTTCTTGAATTGAACGATATGGAACTGCTGAATGTAACGGATCATTGAAACCATCCGCTTTTAAGCTCAAAATAAAAATATTTTTAAGATTAAGTGACTTAAAGGACAATTTGAATATCATCCAAATGGTACCTATAAGCTAGATGTCCATCAGTTAAAGCGCTTTTATGAAGAATGATTTACAATATTCCTATATCATGTGCACCTTGTTACGATTGAGTTGTTGTTGTAAGATGAGGAAAATCACAGATGTCGACAAATTTAAATTGTCCGATGGCAGCAGCATAGTCCACACCTTTTTCATCTAATGAAAAAGGATATTTAAAGAGAATATCCCCGCCTCATACTTTTCACTGTTCTTGGGAAGTATGTGGACGAAATATAAAACTCCGGATTATTTAATTCTTTTTTTCCTCTCAAGAATATGGATCATCTTCGCTTGTCCCCCTTTGCTTTGCTTATTATTGGGCAATTGGCTCTACCTGACATAACTGAAAGTGGGTATTGCAAGGTCTTAAAGGCTTGTTAAATCACAACAATGCCAAACAACAGGGAAGTAAACGTCGTTGTTTAATATGCATATACAATCAATAAGGTGCCATGTTAAAGATGAATGATATGAATTTTGTCTTTGCACTGTAAAGAACTAGTGTTAGAGCAAAACCAGTATGGATCATTTGCTGTAAGACATAGACCTGTAAGCAGCCGCGTGGAGAAAACTAAACATAAGTTCATACATCTGTATATTTATGATTTTTTTCACTGATTTGACCCGTTTTCTTTAAAGCTACAAATATAGATTGTCGAAGTAAACTCTGTTTTCTCCTTTGCAATGTGTGTTCAGGACTCTTGAAAGCTTTTGCACCGGTAACATGAGACGAAGAGCTGTTTCTCATATTTACATATTATATCATTACATATCATTACATATTATTTCGAATAATCCCTTCCAAATATTTGAGGACATGAATAATAAACGTGACCAATCAGCTTAATACTTAGTAATATAAGATATGGATATGTAATACTTAAAAAATATTTCTCCATTGTCTGAATATCGGTAACAGACAGTAAAACTGTTTATTAATCAGTATCTTATTCAGTAAGATAATCATACCTTGGGCAATGTTTCAAGTCGTCACAACTGTCGTCAAAGCTCGTCATTGTACTCAAATCAGCCTGTGCAAGTGTTTAGTCATGTTTGTTTGGCCATGATGCATCACTTGTTTTCTGTAGTGATATTCACTCTTTTTGACTAAGTATATTATGTCTCGCGTAGAAATGACGCGACTTTTACTTCATAATAGTTAAATTCATGTGACATTTTGCTTGATAAGCCTTAGAAGGAAACAAACAGGGGCCAACCTTACACAGAGGCAAAAATGACAAGTATGACAGTTATTCAATATTTGAAATAAACAATCAGACCTCAGAAAATATATTCAAACTACTAGAATTACAATAAGAACTGTCAGAAGGACAGCATATGATCGACTATTCAAAGCTAGCGTACAATGGGCTTGTTGATGGACGTTATTTGCCGGTAATGATAATAGTAAGGGAAGTTATTTCAAATTACACGAGCTTTTGAAGAATGCACTTACTTTTTCCATTTCTTTAGATTTTCATTGTTATGCAAATAAGCTAATTAGTATGTACACACAACCCCTAATCATGCTCATTTGAACAGAACCCATGTCCTCTACCCCTATGTCAAGGTACATGTATGTACATCATTCATAACTAAGTAATGAAAACTTAACCAAAAGCTTTAACCAAACATTTAATTTAAGATATATCATAGATACAAATATCATCCTTTTTATGCAATTAAGGTAATTAGCATTCACACACAACCTCAAATCCTGCTTATTTGAATAGTACTATTGTCCTCTACCCCTATGCCAAATTACATGCATGTACACCATTCATATAAAAACTTTCACCAAAAACTTCCACTAAAACTTTACAAAAACATTAACTGGACAAATATTCTAATTGTTATGCAACGAAGTTGATAAGTATACACACACAACCCCGAATCATGCTCTTTGTACTGTACCCATGTCCTATACCTCTATGCCAAGTTACATGAATGTACACCATTCATAACTTATGAACAGTTGAACCAAAAACTCTAATCAAAAACTTTGACCAAAACTTTACAAAAACATTAACCAAACGCCGACGTCGACGCCTTAAAATATATAAACATATATATATATATATATATATATATATATATATATATATATATATATATATATATATATATATATATATATATATATATATATATATATATATATATATATATATATATATATAGATATAGATATATACATATATATATATATATATATATATATATATATATATATATATATATATATATATATATATATATATATATATATATATATATATATATATATATATGTATATATATATATATATGTATATATATATATATATATGTATATATATATATATATATATATATATATATATATATATATATATATATATATATATATATATATATATATATATATATATATATATATATATATATATATATATATATATATATATATATATATATATATATATATATATATATATATATATATATATATATATATATATATATATATATATATATATATATATATATATATATATATATATATATATATATATATATATATATATATAGAGAGAGAGAGAGAGAGAGAGAGAGATATAATAATCCAAAAGATAGTACGGTGTAAAACCATCATAATGGAAAAGTGCTCAATCAAAGAGAGCTGTAATAAGTTATAGACTTGCAAGTTAAACCTTGTACATTTTATTTGACATTCAATGAGGCAATACCCGGTTACCTAAAAGCCCTGACGGAAAGCGGCTACAACTACATATTGAACTATGAACCACAACTTAACTCCACGAATGACGCAAACCAGAGAAGAAAACGTAACAGAAAGAGAAAAACCACGTGGTTTAACCCGCCATATAGCAAAAACGTAGCCACCAACATCGGCAGAAAATTCTTCAACCTCCTGGACCACTGCTTCTCTCCCGGGCACCAACTCAACAAATTGCTAAACCATAACACAGTGAAATTAAGTTACAGCTGTATGCCAAATATCCAACGGATCATCTCTGCTCACAACAAAACAGTACCTAAGAAAAGTGCAACCAAAGAAACATCACAAAACAATTGCAACTGCAGAAAGGACAAACCATGCCCACTAGAAAGGCAAATGCCTCACATCAGGGGCCATCTACCAAGCCGCAGTTACACGGCAAGACAACCTTAAAGAAGAAACGCATATAAGACTAATGGAAAACACATTCAAAACACGGTACAATGGACACACTCATAGTTTCATAAGTGAGGATAAACGGTATTGCAACAACATTAAGTGAATACATCTGGAACCTAAAAGACGATAATGTGCAGTACTCATTGAAATGGAAAATTATTGATAAAGCTATGCCATACTCATCATCAAGCAAAATGTGCCGCAACCTATGCTTGAAAAAGAAATGAATTCTTTATAATATACATGCCACACTTAGCATCACTAAACAAAAGAAACGAGCTGGCCAGTGCATGAAGACACAGAAAAAAACATTTATTATGTAACTATAGGTAAGAACTATTTTCCCCATTGTTAGCACATAACATACTTTAAACAGTTGTGCATTGTAATTCATCATCCCTCTCACTCAGCATTTTGTTTCTGATGAGTGAGGTCTTGCCCTTACAAAACAGATCTGTCAAATAAAATGTACAACGTGTAACTTGCGAGTCTAGAATTCATATATATATATATATATATATATATATATATATATATATATATATATATATATATATATATATATATATATATATATATATATATATATATATATATATATATATATATATATATATATATATATATATATATATATATATATATATATATATATATATATATATATATATATATATATATATATATATATATATATATATATATATATATATATATATATATATATATATATATATATATATATATATATATATATATATATATATATATATATATATATATATATATATATATATACATATATGTATGTATATATATATATATATATATATATATATATATATGTATGTTGTATATATATATATATATATATATATATATATATATATATATATATATATATATATATATATATATATATATATATATATATATATATATATATATATATATATATATATATATATATATATATATATATGTATATACATATACATAGGCTATACATTTATATATTCATATATATCTCTATATATATATATATATATCTCTCTCTCTCTCTCTCTCTCTATATATATATATATATATATATATATATATATATATATATATATATATATATATACATATATGTATGTTTATATATATATGTATATATATATATATATATATATATATATATATATATATATATATATATATATATATATATATATATATATATATATATATATATATATATATATATATATATATATATATATATATATAAATATATATATATATATATATATATATATATATATATATATATATATATATATATATATATATATATATATATATATATATATA
>JAIGNY010001769.1:1582500-1585000 GCA_020152595.1 Chiridota heheva
TTTATTTTCGATACACTTCATGTTTTAAATTTTGGTGAAAGCTTTATTAAATGGATAAGGACCTTTTAATCAAACAATAGTTAGATAGTGCGGTAATTGTTAACAACAGTTATTCATGTCCATCCTTCAAAATAACAAGGTGGTTCGTCAGAGCTATTCTCTCAGCCGCTACATCTTTATAATATGTGCAGAAATTTTGGCTTGAAGTATAATTGACAGTCCCATAATTAAAGGCATTCCGCTTTTTAACAATAATAATACACCTTTGAATACGGTTCTTTTTCTCGATGAAACTTGGCCCTCTCGCAGAAGCTGTCAGGGTTTTCCAGTTTTTTGAAACGTCGTTAGGTTCAAAATTGAATGTTAGCAAATCTATTATTTTTTCCCTGGGTACTTTCTCTCTGGAAATTAGCTTTCCTCCTCTTTTTGGTATGAAATGGACTTTAGGTCCCGTTTCAATTTGGGGGGTTACTTTTACTAAGGATAATGACGATTTGTTCAGAATAAGTTACAACCCAATCTCGTTTAAAAAGATTACTTTACACTTGGGCCCAGCGTGACCTGACTCCAATTGGTAGAATTACTATTGTGAAGTCAATGCTATTTCTCAACTGGTATTTTGATTTCAAGCTCTTCCCGATCTCCCACATCATTTTATTAAGCCATTCGAAAATGTGATTTTTTAATTTGATTTCGGGAAGGAAACCAGATAAAATGAAACGGAAAGTTTGTATTAATGATATTAATCAGGCTGGCTTAAGAGCTATTGATGTTTGCATTTTCATTTGCAGTTTAAAATGTTCTTGGGTCACTGAAGAGATATACTGTGCATTCATAAAGTTATTGGAAGTTGTTCTTTGATCACTATTAATACAATTTTGGTAAAGAGTTTCTTTTTAAATTAAGTTCACAGATATAACTACTCCAAATGAATTTATTAATAATGTATGTCGTGCTTGGTCTAAGTATTCTTATTCGGTGTCAAACATCAAGGACCAAATTGTTTGGAATAATTCCCACATTAACTCTAAAAATAGGCTAATTTTTAAAAAGTCCTGGTTTGTGAAGGTATTACAGGTGCTAAACATTTTCTTGATGCAAGCGACCACCCACTTTCTCTCAACTCGTTTGAAAACAAGTTTGGCATCCGTAATTGTATGCTTACTATTTACTACGGTATTGTAACGGCTATTGTAAAGAATATGAAAGTCAGTTTTGATGTTGCTGTTGTTCTTCCAAGTTCAAATGAACATGTTCTCCATTCTAGTATTAATTGAACTCTCTCGCCCTCCCGATCTATTTACAAGAATCTCGTTGAGAAAATTTATACTGAAGCAATTTGCATATTAAAATGGAACAACCTTTTCAAGTTTTCACAATTACTAACTGCCAACAATGGCGTCTAATTTTCCAAATTCATTTATGTTTCCTGCGGGACAGTAAAACCAGGTACTTCCAATATCGCTTCATTCACAGAATAATAGGAACAAATGACCTCTTTTTCAAGATACAGCTTATCGAAAATTTCTTATGTTCATTTTGCAATATTAAAGAAGAGAACTTGGAGCATTTGTTTTGTGAGTGCGACATAAATTCAAAGTTTATCTTAGACGTGGAATTTGCAGTCTTAGGGCACTCAGTTTATTTTTTTAAAGGAACATTTCTTTTTTGGTTTTATATTCTACCTGAATCTGACGGTATTGTAACGGCTATTGTAAAGAATATGAAAGTCAGTTTTGATGTTGCTGTTGTTCTTCCAAGCTCAAATGAGCATGTTCTCTATTCTAGTATTAACTGAACTCTCTCGCCCTCCCGATGTATTTACAAGAATCTCGTTGGGAAATTTATACTGAGCCAATTTGCATATTGAAATGGAACAACCTTTTCACATTTACTGACTCCCAACAATAGCGTCTTATTTTCCAAATTCATTTCTGTTCCCTGCGGGACAGTAAAACCAGGTACTTCCAATATCGCTTCATTCACAGAATAATAGGAACAAATAACCTCTTTTTCAAGATACAGCTTATCGAAAATTTCTTATGTTCATTTTGCAATACTAAAGAGGAGAACTTGGAGCATTTGTTTTGTGAGTGCGACATAAATTCAAAGTTTATCTTAGACGTGGAATTTGCAGTCTTAGGGCACTCAGTTTATTTTTTTAAAGGAACATTACTTTTTTGGTTTTAATTTCTACCTGAATCACGCCTATAATTTTCTCATTTTCCACATGAAATATTACATTTACCAAAAGACGCGAGCTGGTACTATCCTTATTGTGAAAGACTTTTTATGCCAAGTGAAATTACTTATCCAGGTCAATTCCTTCATAAGTAACAAATAAGTCAATTCAAGATCTGATGCAGAGTGGTGAAAAAATACTTTCCAAGATTGTGCTTATCTTTTTAGCTAGCATGCAGGTGGCTCTTCATTTATGTGAAATTTGCTTCTTGTAATTGAACCTTGTATCAGTTGGATTATGTTCTAGTTTTCATTAAGC
>JAIGNY010001769.1:1590000-1610000 GCA_020152595.1 Chiridota heheva
ACAGTAAAAATATGCAATTGTATTGGAACATTGTGATCAATTTTCCTTTATGTATACAGGGTGTAGGAAGCTTTCGAAAAGTGTGTGGGGGAGGGGGCACGACCTCTTAGGGGGCACTTTTCAAGTCATGTGCATGTTCCCCATCCCGATCTGTACATAGAATAAGTGCGCCCAAAACAACAGTAAAATCAATGGGGCACTTCATGTTTAGAAAGGGGCACATTTTCAATGGGGACACATTCCTCCCGTACATGGGACTGACGAAAGGCGCCAGTTTCCTATTGGGACAGTAATTGAAGGGCACTTTTCATTTTCAAAAGGGGCACTTTTGTCATTTTTCAGAAAAGTAGGGGGGGGGGTAGGGCATGGCCCAAGTTCCCCCTGCTTCTTACATCTATATATGTATAAGGTTGGTACAGTTACAAAAACCGCTAGCGTGCATTAACACAGTTTCGTACCTTATTTTCAAAGTGTCACCTTAATTACACGGTTGAGGCGAAGCTAAAGTATGAGTTGAAATAGAGCGAAGATTATATGCAAAAGATGAACAGGTATATTCAGAACGATGCTGTAACCTGGTAATCAACGATATTCCATCGCTTGATAACATACCCAAGGTTACATATTATGGATTTTTCTTGTTGAAATGCCCCATACTCCGATATAATGCATTGAAATATCTCAGCTCTATGTTTCATTCATGCACAAAATGTTTAACATTTCAAGATCTACCCGTAAGTCACAACTCCATTGCTATTTTCGCGACCTGAGGCATGTAATCCATATTGTGGAGAGTAAGGCAACACACTGACCGGCCTACTTTACCAGAAGTTTGAATTTGTACAAGTCTACTATCCATTTTGTTTTTATGGCTGAGCTTAAAGGAGTTCTCGACCGAAAAATTAGGGCGTCTTTTTTGTGGTAATTTATAGGCACTTCGTCCACATCAAATCGAATCTCGCGACCCGTTTTTTTTTTTATGGATTTAACCTCAATGGAAGTTCGTTCACTCACCGAGTGCTCTCAATAAAAGTTTGTTCACTCACCAAATGCTCTCGAACGTTCACTGTGTGTGAACATCTGCACATGTTAAGCCTTCCAATCTTTCTTCTTCTTCTGACACTGTACTACGATAGTGACAAAATTATATGGACTTAAATTAAAGCTTGATATTTTTAGCCGATAAAGAATCCTGGGCTTAGGAGGATTGGCTAATACCAGAATACTATAGTAACGTATGTTTATGAATATTTGACTGTAATGTTTCAAAATATCATTTCCTAACGAAACAGTAAGACTCGACGTACGAAGTCGTCGCTGATTTATTTCCAAATGACTATTAAAATTCGTTCCAACCGTGAAAGGACGCTGACTTCAAGAAAAAGTGTATTGGGTAAATACGTTACAAGAAAAAATAGTAACGATATAAACTTCCTTTGCATTTGTCAAGTCCTTACAAGCGGCCGAGTGCAACCCTACACAGCTAGGCCTATGTGCATGATCAACATCACAGCAAAGCTATGAATATTCAAATCCAAAGAGGCTGTATGAAAAACATATACAAGAAACGCACTGCATTATTTGGGAGACTTCAATAAAATACGTTCTGACTTTTCGGTCGAGTATAGGAGTACAAATTAATACCTAACAGTTACATAATACACACGCTCCCTGGAGAAGAATGATCGTGGATGGTGCTGTACCCGACGGTGGCACGCAAAGCACGTTATTTGGACTAAAGGACGGATCATGAATTGATATATTTTAGGCTTA
The DNA here is from genome assembly GCA_020152595.1 of Chiridota heheva. Lineage (NCBI taxonomy): Eukaryota > Metazoa > Echinodermata > Holothuroidea > Apodida > Chiridotidae > Chiridota > Chiridota heheva. The sequence goes on from JAIGNY010001769.1 coordinate 1,591,774, forward strand.
ACCCACGCCATGTCCAGATGGGCAAACATTCATATATATCTGGCATTTCTTTCGAACTTCATAATCACAAAAAAATGGCGGTTACATTTACGCACAATATCACAAGCGCACACAAGTTCTGTATATAACTCAAGCAATATTAACTATTAACATTGTCCGGAGAAATATCAACATGGAATGATCCTTTTGGTGGAAGTGGAAGTAGGAAATGCTGGACTGCGCTTTCCATTGATAACTAAATGACAGTTAAAACTACAGTCATGATTCGTGCACGCAGGCCTATATCTTCATGCTAAGAAACAAAAGGTTATATATATATATATATATATATATATATATATATATATATATATATATATATATATATATATATATATATATATATATATATATATATATATATATAGAGAGAGAGAGAGAGAGAGAGAGAGAGAGAAGAGAAAGTTCCAAATATGTGACATGTTTTTTTTAATTGATAATCCATAAACAACCCGAGACGGTTCCAAATGCATGACAAGCTAAAACCCTTTTCATAGAGTGTATACCTAAGCAAAGAGTTCGACACAAATTAGATCTGTAGATAAATGAACGGAAGGCGTCAGATCTCCACCAGTATGAGAAGTCCAAACAATTTTCATGGGAGGAGGCTTGTGTTTCCCAATGAGATGTTCTAATTTTGGAATAGACCGGCTGATAATCATAACATTTTCGTGCGAAAATTGGCAAACTATCCACAAAACTCATAATGAATAAAACAACCCCGGTACCACTTTGTCAAAGCTGCTTCTACTATTACGTCTACGTACGACATGCAAAAGTTCTCTTTTTGTGTCAGAAAAAAATGCTATTTTTAATTTTGTCATATGAAATAAGGGTTATTTTATCATTTTTTTTTGTCTCCTTTAAGCTTTGATTAATTTAATTTTCTTCAAAAAAATGATAAAATATGCGAATGACTATTAATACCCTTACCTCAGTACCTTGGTATACATTGTTTTTAAAACTAATTGGCAATCAGATGAAAATGAAGTACATCATTAGCGTTGTTTTTCGACTTTGGAGCTGCTTCAATGAAAATACTAATAAGGGAATCTTATCTTTTGAAGGTCTTTATGGAATGGTTGATACCTGTGATTCAACACCTTTGTTATAAATAGGTCTTGTGACCTGGTAACTTGCGTGATATCGTAATTCAACACCTTTGTTGGACGTCACTGATATTGTTACCCGGAACAAATAAGGCAGATGAGCTTCAAAAACTTGAATGTCCCTTGTCGGCTGAAAAATCTGTGAAACTATTTGAAACTTACACTCATTTTATAATATAGCATTTATCGACTATATACAGCATTATTTCTGTCAAAGTTCGATTCAGCTTTGAAGCCGGTATTTCGCTCTTTTGTTGTTGTTGATCGATGCAAGAGTGATTTGACCCGATAAGCTTATGAGCTATTTGAACACATGGTTTTAGTTAGTGCACATTGTTGTAGGAAAAGGGGGCAACGTGGCGACCGCCCCCACTTTGAAGGGTGGGGAAAACACCCTCTTTCGCGCCCCACTTTCGTACATGTCATTGCTCCCCGAAAGTTATGTGGGTTGAGGAGCAGGGGGATGGACATTTTTGAGAGGCTTAATTCAAAATGAAAATTGCTTCAATACTTCGATTAGATTATGTTATGAAGCGGTTATTATATTTTTAGCGGTTTTTAAAAGGAAACATTCACTTTAATGATGTCCTACCCTCAAAACTTACTTACAATCACATGTACACATAATGTATTTGTGTTAGTACCTACTTAATACTTGATATTTTGTAGGCCTATACGAAAACAAACCTGTCAGCTTGTCGCTTTACGCTTTCGGGATTACCAGAAAAAGACAACGACATGAAGAAGGTAAAATTTCCTCAATAATATTATGAAAAGCCTTTACTCTTACGACTTATTACTAAGCAACATTTTAAACGTTCTTTGCAGTCCTACAGATTTTCGTTACCATTTCCATGTAAGATGTACTAGTTTCAAGATTGTTTGTTATGCACTGGCATAGTAAGACTAGAGCTACGATATTGTCATGAATATAGATTGTTATAAAAAACATTAAAAAAAATTGTTTGAATGAATGTATGAATATTGCCTGGAATTCTTGAGATCAAGGAAAGAGGCCATGCAGAAAAAATATGAAAGCAGTATTTCCCAATTAACAAATTAAGAATTTGCAGATGATAATGGGATAGCTCTCAGAGAGGGGAGGTGGGGAGGGACCAAAAGTCTAAAAAGTAATGCTTTCAATATGAGCCTACCTTCTACAATAATTCATTAATTGGTTACTTTTGCAGCATTATTTTTGCTTAAGATTGCCTTGATTATATTCATGCTTTTATCAGATTTATGTTAAGATAGCAGGTTGGCCTATACAATAAAAAAAAATGATGAAATTAGATGTCCTGAAGTTTTTCTCCAATAATATTGGGCACATTTTGAATTTTTTGTTTGTATCAGTCTGAGTGGTTCTCCCATTCCTGTCTAAAGGGCTAAGCAGCTCAACAGATGAACATGACCAATTATTTTATATTCCTTTAATACATTTGTTTCTCTGACCTGCATGTCAGCTTTAGCAGGCACGTAGCCAAAAAGAGGGGAGGGGGCATGAGAGCCGCCACCCTCACCCTTGCTGAATGTTGATTTTTGTGGGACGTTATTATCACCACCACCACCACCACCACCACCACCACCCACCACCACCACCACCACCACCACCACCACCACCACTACTAGCACAACAACAACCACCATCACCACCACCACCACCACCACCACCACCACCACAGCAACAACTACCATCACCACCACCATCACCCACACCACCACCACCACCATTATTGTAACGGTTATGCTTTTTAAATTTTCCGCTTTATATGTAGTTCACTTTGGTGGAAATTATTTTTGATGTACAGATTGACGCCCAACATATGAATGAGCTAATACAAGTACCGCATGAGGAAGAGCCAGGAAATTCAAGGTTTGTGCTTTGATTAAATACTCATTTATATGATGGCAACATTTGTGCTTTGGTTAATTATGCTCATTTACATGACATACCTGATGGCATCATAGACGGTAACATTTGTGATGTCATCTAGGCAATTTCAGCAAAATTTATTTTGTATTTTAATGATTTCTTCCATTTAAATGTGATATCAGCTTGATTTAATTTGTAAGAACTGCAAAGGGACTGCGTTAGAATAACCTTGATAAAGTGACCAAGCTAAATAGCATACAGTTTATTGTACGGGTTGTTTTTTATAATTTTTTGAATTGTTATACCTTTTAAATTGAGTAAGGTACTAATGTTTTTATCACCACTTTGTTTCTATAAATTTTCTCTATCATACGACAAAATGAAATTCCATGGGACTATTCCTTTAATAATGTACTTATCTAAGGCAAAGGTGATACTGCTAGATATTTAATTACAGCTAAAATCTCCTAATATAATGGCTTAAATCTCACCATGCCAAGAGTGAGTTGAGCTATTAAGACAATTATTTTGGTCAGACTGTCAATTCAAAGTCTTTCTCCCGAAGTGACACCTGATGTTTTGAATACGTACAGCTATAGTTGTAGTAAGTTCCACCATAAAATAACATAATTCAATGGCACTTTTATTGCACAGTGCAACCAGAGGTAAACAACTTCTCCACTCTCCTGCATCCGCTCCTCTCTTGAATCCGTTTACAATCTCCTTACTTGCTACGTTTAATTGTAATAATATAAAGATCATCACTTTCTACTATGTTGCAGGTACATGAGTACTGATAACTGCAGTGCCGATTGTTGCGTTCTAAGAGATGAACCATACCAACCAAAGGAATGGCCAAACTAATAAATTCGCAGCTTTGAGTCCGGTTGGTAAAAAACCTTTCCCTGGCTAAGTAGCGAGGTGTCTGTTTTTTTGGTGGTAAAGCATACTGCTATGTATACCGCACTTACAACACAATGGGTTTAATCAGCCTTGGGAAGAATACTGAAACTGCTTAACACAAACCTGTTAATGTATATCTGGAACAACAGGCTGCACATCTTCAGAAGGAAAACTATGATATGCTTTTAAAGCAGCTCAGCAGTTTTAAGATGCTTCTGAAGCTCTTCGTGGACATGATAATAATGAGGGCAACCTGACACAACTTTTAATGCTGAGATCTGAAGACGTCCCTGAACTGAAGAAATGGGTATCAAACAGCAAGTAGACCTCGCTTGAAATTGTTAATGAACAGGTGGACATGATGGGTGAATCTATGTTGCGTAAACTCCTCGTTTAAATCGGTGCAGCCAAGTGTATTTCATTTTAGCAGAATAAAGCTCGAAACATATCCAACATGGAACAAGACACTGTATGCATTCGCTGGATAGTTCCTCAATATGTTGTGCACAAAGACTTCATTGCGCTTCTTTAATTTCCAAATATCACAGCCGAGACAATTACAGTTGCCATGAAGAATGTCCTAATCAGGTGTACCTTACCTTTGGCACTGTACCGAGGCTTGGCTTCTGATGGAGCGGCGAACATGCCAGGACATGTGAGTGGAGTAGAAACTAGGCTGTTGAAGGAGGAACCTGCAGCTTTTCATGTACCCTGCCTGGCACAAAGCCTAAATCTCTGCCTTCAGAATGCAGCACGTATATCTAAGCCAATCAGAAAATCTCTTGACCTGTGTACAAAGTTTGTAAAATGTATCCTTTGGTCTCCTATAAGAATACATGCATTCCGCAACTCATTAAAAGAATTTAGTCCTGAAGTAACTAATATCAGACCTCTGTGTCCAACACGCTGGACTGTGCGACATGGTGCAATTACTTTAGTGATCACCAACTATGAGCTTTACCAGATGTTCTTACCTCAATCAAGCAGGAATGCGAGTTTGATATCTTTTTTTTTTTCGCCTTGAGCTTAACCAACTTGTATTTGAAGCCGCCGAACAGCTGTCGCGTAGACTACAGGGAGAAGTGATGGAAGCACTCCATGCTTCTGGGCTGGCATTAAACCATCTACAGTTAATTCGCAATGAGAAAATGTTGGACATGTTCTATGAGAAAACAAAGAAGAAATGCTGTTAGCTTCACAGAGAAACCTACTTTGCCTCGCTACAGACGTGTTCCGAGGAAACTTATTGACGGGAGCCTGCCGCATAGGCATGGAAACCCAAAGTCTTACCACCGACATCTCTATTTTGAAATACTGGAATTGATCAACAGTGGAATCACAAAAAGGTACAATCAGAGGTCACCTGAAGTTCCACTAGCTGTCGAGAAGATGCTTCTAAAAGCATGCAATGCAGATCACGATCATGTACAATTCCAGCTGTGGTGGAGAAGATGTATGCTAAAGACCACCACTAGGAAGTTAGAAAGGCAGATGCAGATGCTTCCAGATCTAATCAAAGCTGGAAGAACACAAAACAGTATGGAATACCCTAAGAAGATGACAAAATTTCGTACTTTGGCAGACATGCTTTCTGTTGTTCCAATAAGGCCAGTCATGTTCAGTAAAGTACATAAGCTGGTGCTTATATACCTCGCCCTACCACTCCCCACAGCCTCAGGAGAATGATCTTTTTCAACTATTAAGCGTATAAAAAACATATCTGTGCTCCATCATTAAACAGAATGGCTTGGACAATGCAATGCTTGTGAATATTCACAAGGAGGAATCAGACAATATTGTTACAATGGAGTTAGCAAGTATATTTATTAGAAGCAATGAGAGAGCTCAGCGCTTGTTTGCTATGCCACGTGAATGAATAGACTGTATTTACTATCAATGTTGTAAATAGGATGTGATCTATGAAATTATAGCAAAAAGACTACTGACATTGTAAGGCTGCTGGTACCTGAAGAAAATTACGCCCCTCCCACTCCTTAGAAACCATTCAGGGTCCTCAAAAGTCCTGCCGAGTCTTAAAAATGTCAAGAATTACCTTATAATATGCTAAAAAAATTTAAGGACTTCGTCCCCTACGGTCCTCTATTAGCGCTTTGTCTATGCCCAGCTAGCTTCCTTCAAGGGCCTCGAGACTCCAGGCCACTCACTATCTCCCAATTTTTGAAAATGTTCTTGCACTAGTCTATTCCAAGATTTCACACTTGCTGTTAGATTTTTCACCAACACTTGCCTTCCTCCACCAATGGACATCAATCCTGAAAGAAGGAGTGGTAGCGGTGTACGTAGCATACTTACTTTTTCTGAAAAACATTTTAATCCTCAAAAATCTTACTGAGTCTTAGAAAGGCCCAAAATAACCATGCAAAATGCTTAAATTGAGGATCTTCGGGGGCCTTCGCCCAAGGCTCCCACCAGAGCTTTACCCATGGACCTCACCAGGGGCCCTTAAGCAGGCGCCTGAACTCCACGCGTGAGACTCGCGCCTCGCGCTCGGATTTGTGCTAACACGCAAATAATATCATCGCACAAACAATTAATAATCTTTATCAAACGCTCCGTGCCCCACTTTAAAATAGCTTCCTAAACCTATGGTCCACGAGGACCAGAGAGCAGGTTGGTTTGTGAGACGTTTGCAGAAATGATATATGCGACTCTGTCTCAGGATCGTAAGCAGCAATATTTCAAGAGGAGAGATTACCGTATGTAGAGTTGCTTTGGTAACATACATTGTCACTTGGAGTGTTAATTATGAGTTATTGTAATCTTGAAAACTGAATTGCAATCAACTGATGAAGTCGGCAGAGCATCGATCAAAATTAAAATGCATATATCCATGCATATATCCTTAAGGAAATAACAAGTTTTAACTTTGAACTCCTTCCGAATGCACAACCCTATCCATCAAAATACTCAACCCTCTGGCAGCCTCCAGTCAAATGTATATAATAATACCTTTATGATCTTCTACAATGCAGCAAGGAAAAGTGGAGATGTTGCGCATAAAATAATCGATCTCATACCTTTTGCGTTTCGGCGTTCGTAAAACACGTTCAATTATATAGTGAACGTTCAACGTTCATTATGACAGCAAGCTGAATCTATTATAAGAATATATCCTAGTTAGCATTACCATTGTCAGACACACGTATCCATGTTATTTTAGCTATTTTGATTGATACACCCACACATAATATAAAGGTTCGCCAAGACATATCTCGTACGTGTTTGCCATTCTTTTTCAATACTTCCGTGCATCCAACCTAATCTCTTGTGAATATAATGGGATTAAGGGTTTTTATATAATCAGGAAATCCCGGATATAAAAGCCATAAAAAAAATATAAAAAAAACATTCAACATTTGTTTGCAATAACGGTAATATTGTCTTCGCATAAAGCGCATAGGAGTCTTTACATCACGAGAATGTAGGCCTTTATATAACTGTATAATGGAAATATGGGAAGAGAAATGATCAAATCTGAACAGAGGCTCCACGTGTATATGAAAGTGGATTTTACAAAGGCGCCATTTGGCAGATACCGTATCGCTCCTTTGGATACTTATTGATTTTATATTAGGCATATATAGCGGAACATATATAAACAACTCACCACTGTAGATAAATATTGAAGGAATTACTCTGTTAGTATGTTAACCCACACTGAAGAATAATGGCCGTGTCGATATCAGAGCAGTATCGTATATTCATATATATCATTTAACATATATATATATATATTATCATATATATTAATATCATCATATTCGTTTTTAATGAATGTTTTGTCACCAATAACCAAATAACCTAAGGAGAAAAACGGGAGCAAACTTCCGCCTGCCTGGTGCCTGGGAAGAAGAAAATTAGAACGACCGCTTTGTCAAAACAGAGATCGAAGCTTCACCTGCATAAGAGTTTTATCCTCACATCGCAGGCTTACAAAATGAAACCTCAGCGGGACCTATACATTATATATCAACAATCTTTGAGCAGGTTTTCCATGTGTATCCCATATATGTAAGACACTCCCTGGAATACTCCACGTTAAGTTAAGCCCAGGTAAACCCTAATGGGACTACTTTATACATCCCATATTTATAATGGCCCATGGTTAGTTATCTCGTTACTCCCACATGGGATTCAAATGTAATGGTGCTGTTGGTTGGGTTTCAGATATAAAACTTATCCAGCAGCCAACGTTGCATTTGGTTAACTATACCTGTGTCGTGCACTCTACTTGATAAAACACATGGTGAAAATTCGATGTTTTCAAAGATAAATAATCTTCCCTCAGAAGATAATGGCATGCGTGAAAAGAACAGAAAGTCGAATTAAGAAGTCGAAAGTAAATTGTCCAAGCAACGTATCAAATCCTTCGTTAATTAAAATATTTTCCTTCGAGCTTTTCACCTTTAGCAGTTTGGCACAGATTTCAAGGCATGAGTTAAAACACTGGGTCAGGGATTATTTTATGTACTTTTAATGCGCATAAATGTCGAATGATTTTGTACAGTCACTTTGACCTAGGAGAAGCCAACACAACACAATCTTTACTTGGATTAACAATGGCAAAACAGATATGTCAAACGTAATTGGCTTACGATTGTTTATATCGACAGGTCCCTACCAATATACCAATGACAAACATTTTGCATGATATCAGTATAACATTTCTGTTATACAGCAGCGAGATACCTGCATAAATCAATCAGCTTTGTGTAGATAAGAGATATGTTGTCAATTTGATAAAAAAAATTGTCATATTAAATTTCATTAAAACAAATGTTAAATCCATTCAAGCCTCAATGGCTTATACCCGGATTCCATGGTATTAAGCGGATGAGAGTACTTGACTCCCCTGGATGAAAAACTAGTGCATCGCAGAACACATTTCATTAGGAATGGCATTCAGTGGTATTTACTCATATTACATGTCATTAAAACAAAATTTAAACAGTATCTACTCATATTAAATGTCATATTACATTTCATTAAAACAAATGTTAAATCCATTCAAGCCTCAATGGCTTATACCCGGATTCCATGGTATTAAGCGGATGAGAGTACTTGACTCCCCTGGATGAAAAACTAGTGCAACGCAAAACACATTTCATTAGGAATGGCATTTAGTTGTATTTACCCTAAGAAACAAACACTGTTTTCTGTTAAAAATAAGAGTTTTTAAAAACGTTTGGATATTATAGCCTAGGATACTTCGACTTTTGAGAAAAATATGTTTCATGCTTCCGACCTCAAGATATAGATATATTTGATGGAAACGCCAATTTACATTGACAAAATACAATGCATACAAGTATCGTGTTACCAAAGTATTGTTTTACCAGTAAATAAGATATATATAAAAGAAACCAATTTTTTAATCTAAACTTGCGATTTTTTCAAGAGAGCTGTTGAAATATAACTTGACCGCTCTTTTTATTAAAATTGCTATGTTGTCAGCCTATGACAGTATATGAGTCTTGAAATAAATACCACTTTAAAACTTGCGGTAATACTAATGGTGACATAAGAAGCCTATACGAGTACCTTGGTGGTGGAGGTAAACACAAGAGTTCATCATTTTCAATCAGTCACTTTTAAAACATCGAACCGACCTCTAAAATTGGAAAGCATTCTACGAGCATTTTAGCAACTCAGAAAAGCACGAGCTGCATATTTATTCTTCTTTGCAATAGAAAAGTATCAAGACTTTCAATTTCAATATCTGCACGAAAACTTAACAATGATAATTTATGTGTAATGATAGCAAATACAAATTTGGGATTAAGTCAATACTAAATTCTTAATAATACCTACGATACCTACGTGGACAGATAAAAGTGATTGAACATTCCCATTGTATGTTATACAATCATTAATACTAACAAATTGTAATTGTAGAATCCTGCACGATTATGGAAAAAGGCTTTCAAATGATATAGAGAACTACCATGAATCATTGTAACTAAATTAAAATCAATATCGAGTTGGGAAACAATTTTTCAATACATATACAGGTTTGTATGTTATAATAGTAAATGTCTGAGGAAAGAGAAGGAGCAGTGCTTGCTAGCATTTTTCTATATACCAAAGAATGTTTTCATAAATTTCTGAGATTAAAATCGTGGAGAGAAAGTTGTAGAATTAAGGCAAGATTATGAGCTATCTGCACTGTCATATATTGGAGAATTTTCAAGTTTCTTTCCGCCAAAAAGTAATAATGACTGTTATGAATTTCCGATTTGAAATACTGATCCCTTTAAATTCTAAAATATATGATTCTCATTTCAACAGTTAAATATTCAGAACAAATCCCGGCTGTCCATGAACCTTTAAGAAAATGCTATGGTAAACAATAAAGTGTAGTAACGTTCACGTTCTTCTTTGTTTTCATGCCAGAAAACTCGTTATGATATAATCTAAATTGTTCCCTAAAAAAAAAAAAAACATTGAACATAACTTTTCCTATTCGTTCATAAACTTATTCAAAATGTAAGATGTTTTGAATAATTCAAATTAACGAGAAGGCTGGCAATGTTTTATATGTTTATAGGCGCATTCATCCACTAACGACGCTGCATTGTTATTATTATCATCACCTATACATATTTCTGGATGATATGAAGTATTACTGTAAAACGTTTGTATACATCAAATGGTAGCTTTCGTATGGGAAGGATTGAGTCAAGTAATGATTTATTCAGATAATATGGTATGTTACGGGTAGATTAACTCCTGTTCTTTAAGTTATATATCTGTTCGCAGTATTAAACAAGATACACACCTTCTCTTCCATTAGTTCACGAAACATGTAATGTCATTTTTTGTGACGGTACTGACAACCGATACAAAATCCCAAGAACGCCAACTCATCAGCGCCCAGATTACTATGTCGGAATTTGATGAGCGGAGACAGTCCAGGACATTTTGACATTTCCACTGACTATCATTTAGATCCTAATTCAAATGATCTCTGCTGAGGACCCGGAGAAAACAACTTGTCTCACAATTAATGGCGTGTTTATGAACTGCGCGATTTTATCGGGTTTGATAAATTTGCATTTGATTCATATTGTACATGAGACGAAGAAGAATATAATTGAAACATGATTTTTACAACAATTGCAAGATTATGAAGAAAAAAATTCATCTTGATTTTGATAAAAGGTTGTATGTGTTGACCAAATCTCGTCTAAAAGCTCTGTTTGTTATATTTCACGATTAAATTAAGAATTTTAAGTTGCTGGTAAAGATTGATACTTACTTTTCTGGTAGTTAGCGTTGCCCTTTTGGTAACTTAAAAGAAAGGTTTCTTCCTAACAAAAATAACTTTGATAAAATTTCGGGTTAATTTAATAACATTTAAGTTGTGCACCTCTGGGTAATCATTTTCCAAATTTTCGACAAGCAAATTATCAATTTCAAACCTTGAAACATGATCAAGAACACCCTAAATAAAACCCTATACAAAATTATTAAACTGTTGGCTAGGAAACAGTGACGCTATTTTGAATTGGTTGTTCTAGAGACTTAAGAATTACATTCTGTAAGTTCTTCAACAGTTTCTCAAAGTTTGCTATGCATATCTATCAATGAGAAAGTACGTCAACGAAAGGCAGTCCTATCCACATCAGCGAGATAAAGAGATGCACATCTTAGCCCAGATTGAGGTAAAATATTAATGTGTTTCTGAAAGTTACGTGGCAATGATAAAACTATCTATAAGTGTTTACCACTCATCATCTGGGACACGGACATAGCTTAAAAGCAGTATTGATTATCGTTGTAAGTTGCAACCTGAAGTGTTTGTTTGGAATTTTTTCGGATATTCGAGTCCAAATGAAAATAGATGCACATTGTAGGCCAAAAAGTTAACTTATAACTCGTCTGTCTTTCAGATGTTTTTCTTTTATTGTTTTTATAGAGCAAAACATTTTTGTTTAGGCAGTTAAAAATGCCTCTTTTAAGAGCCTAAATAGAAAAAATAAGAGCATCAATCGTCTATTACATCCATTTTGACATGCAAAGTAAAACGCTGATTTATTTTTATTCGTTTATTTTCCATTTTTTCCGCGTTTAACAAAGAAGAATACAAAAACAACCTGGTACTCCGAAGGCTAACAGTGCCCCTTTAGTAGTATCATTACAATAATCTCAAAATACATGATGAAAAACACAATAGATTGATTCAAAACACTATCTTCATTGATAACAAAATATGCAAGAATAAGTTAAAAATACTTCAAAAATACCAGGAAAGGGGAAGAAAAGGAAGGAACAAGTACTTAAAGAATTTAACCAAAACCCAGGAACTCCACATTTTAACAAATAATATATTAAATAAATCAATAAACTTAGGCAACAACCAACATCAGCTGGAGAAATATCCAGAGAAAATAACTTAAACCTCAAAACAAACATCTTTTAATTTGGGAAGTGAGTCAAGCTTCTTGCTTTAAACTGGCCAATCGATCATTTTTTACCTATATATACTCTCACCACTTAAGTGGTGACTCAGCCTCGGAACGCTGATTAAAGTATGCACTATATGCAGTAAATTAACTGTATTTTAAGTAACACATCTATCAATGAAGCAAGTCAAGCCCAATGAGCCCTATCCACATCAGCGAGATAGATATATGTACATCTTAGTCCCGATTTGAAATATTTATGTTTTTGAAAGTTACGTGGCAATGACAACAAATAATAAAATCATCCATTAAGTGTTTACCACTCATCATCTGGGACACCGACACAGTTTAAAAACATTAGTTTGATCTTTTTAGCTTGAAGTGTTTGTTAGGAATTTATTAGGAAATTGGAGTCCAATTGTGAACAAGTAGCTATTGTGAGCCAGCAAATTAAGTAATGACTCTTCTATCTTTGATTTTTCTCTTTTGTTATTATAGAACAAGACATATATGTTTTGGCAGTTGAAAATATCTCTTTCAAAAAATATACCTCCTTTTAAGCGCTTCAATGAAACAAATAAGATCCCCTATCGTCTATTACACCCATGTCAATATGCAAAGTGAAACGTCGATTAACGTTTGTACTATAAACAGTTAAGAAACAGATTTTTCCTTATAAAGTTAGACATCTATCAATGAGAAAATGTGTCAGTCAATAGCAGCCCTATCAGCATCAAGCGGGATGAAGATCGCTACAGCTTACAGTCTTAGCCACGATTTGAGATGAAATTGATATGTTTTTCTAAATGTTACGTGGCAATGATAAAACTAAATCTATATAAGTATTTACCACTCATCATGTGGGACACCATATTTTAAAAGCATTACGTTTCATCTTCGTAGCTGTAAGTGTATCTAATATATCTGTTTTCAATGTATTAGGAAATTCGAGTCTAAATATAGACAGGTGGTCATTGTGAACCAAAGTTCAGTGATGGCACGTCTGTCTTTGAGATATTTTATTTATATTTTTGTAGCGCAAGATATTTATTTTTCGGCGGTTAAACATTTCTCTATCGCGAAGAGATATGCATCCTTCTATGCATTTAAATAAAAAATAAATAATATATACTGTCTATTACATCTATCCCAATAGAAAAATTGAATCGGCTAACAATGACGGCATTAAAATGTGCCAAATCATAACAGAAAAATTATGTAAAGACTTTAGATTCAATAGAAAATTGAAAACACCAAGATCCAAATTACTTTGTTAAGTTAAAATTAATTGAAAATCTACTAATGCAAAAAAAAAAAAAAAAAAAAAAAAGAGTTCAAAACTGAATTAAACATATACACAAGCTGAAGAAATAATTGCATATTTTGTCTTACTTTGACATCTAGCTGTCAAGGGAATTACCTCATATGACATGACCTTGAGATTAATTTCAGATGCAATCCGTAGGGTCCATGGAAAGGGGGTCAAGTGGCTGATTGGCTGGTGTGAATTAATTAGTGTTCATCACGCGGGTATTCATCACAATATGTATCAGTCTAGGAACGAAATAACTTTAAAATTAACATTAACTAGATTGATCAAGTTCTTAAACTGTTTAACCAGCAAAACTATGGCAAATGAGTTACAATATACCATTTTATTGCTTTTACTATTTTCAGGCTTCACTATTTATGAATAGTGAAGCAATAGTTTAAATAGGCTGAATCTTCATAACTAAATTAATTATATTGATGGAAATCAAGTCTTTAACCGTTGAATATGAAAAATTAATAAAACGCTCTTTTATCCAAAGATGAATTGAATAGATGTTTCTAGTACTTTAAGTATTGTTATATCGTATATAATGTAATACAGAAAGAACGATGCATGTATCCTAACATGTATCGTATCGAATGTATGTTTTTGTACCGTTCAGAACTATTGATCGATGGATGGAAGATAATAATCAAAATAGATATTTAAAATAAAATATGTTCATCAAAATAGATACTTAAAATAAAAACGTCCATCAAAAATAGATACTTAAAATAAGAATTTTCATCAAAAATTGCAACACATTTACAACATATAGCGTTTTGAATGCCAAAAATATTCTGCAAGTATGCGACACTCTCAGTTGAACAACACTTACATATTCAGTGTTAGTCATCTGATACAGTCTGAAAATGATTAAAGGAGTACAGCTAATATCTTATCAAGATATTCTAATTGTTGCGGTAACATGATCATACATGTTATACCAGGAAGTGGCAGCAACTTTACATACCTGTGTTTAGTATGAGAAGCAAAGTGATTGAATAAACGACATTTGTAAGTGCATGCCTTCAACATGTCTTGTTATGAACTCGTTTATTCACGGTCAAATATAACTCATTTCATAATTTGGTATTTCTTTATCTGAACATATATTTGAGTCCCACTTCATCTCTAATGAAAATATTCTTAAAACTTCTACAAAAACTTTTACAAAATGGTTATGGAATTTCCACCCGTTTTTTTTATATATTTATAGTGTCATAATAGTAGTACGTTTTCCTGAAAAAGAAAATCTGAGGCTCTGTGCTGTTACTGATAAACCTTCCACCTCTGCCCGCACTTCTCTGTCCCATTTATAAGGTAGAAGAACATTCGATTAAGTCGATCAAGGGTGCCTTCAAATGCTGTCATCTTAATCCTCTTATTTTGTCCTGGTAATTCAAACTGCTTCTGTCATGTCGTAGGAATATTCCCGTTAATTTCTATTTTTAATTCACTTGTCTCAAATAGTTTGTCTGATTTTTTGATGCAATATTTACGGAGATAAAACAGGTTAGTTTACCTCATTTTGGTTTCATATAAATTGTATGATTAGTCCACTACAGTGGAACAGTAGCTATATGGAACTTATCGTAAATATGCTTAATATCCTAATTTGCCACAGTACCCTATAGATAATCAGATAGTACATTGTCAGATTGTAGAAATATTGCAGAACCTTCATATTCTTTAGAGGTAACAGCCTTTTAATTTTCTAATTTTGCTTAATCTTTGGTCATATAATGCTCCTTCAGATAATCTGGTTTTTTTTTTTCAACTTAAATACAAACAGCGCCCTATTTGTGAGTTTCATAGGCTAATATGTGTAAAACGAACTTCTAGCCATTTGAATTGCGTTCATCAAATTAATTTGCTTTTGTAAAAGATCAGCAGATATCAGCAGAACTGAGCAATTGCATTGTATATTAGCGTATTCAATTATATGACTTTACTTTAATGATAACAGCTGTGGAACTTGTTTGCATGAAAAGGAAACTTTCACATAATTTGTCGAGCGATTTCCCTTATATACTGCGGCATCAGGTGTTTGCGGGAGAATTCATTTATCCATTACGTAAACAGGAATATCATTAAATGTAGAGTATGGACAATAGTTTGCAGAGCGCCGTCAATTTAAACCATAATAGTTTATAATGTTTTTGTTTTGAAAGGGACAGTGAGTGACATTACTAATTCGAAATGACAATTATTTGGCTTGATCAAGGTTTATGATAAAAAGGATAAATATGCGTCAACCCAAAACAACCCTGGGAAGGAATTGAAATACATAGCAAAATTTATTATCGGTTAAATCATTTATGATGTAATCTTAACAGCTGCTATGGCATATGTGGATACCAATTATTGGATATCTAGCACGAAGTTAAGAAAATATATGATCAGGATTACGACAAGCGAAATTATCACATCTATATAAATCGTTATAACAAGAATACATCGTTTATGATCAAATCGAGATAACAAAAGGTAGCTTGCTCAATTTTCTTATTTTGGAATTTTGGAAAAACCAATTGGTATTTTTCGTCAAACGTGTAAGCTTCGGTGTCGCAAGGTTTCTTTATTGATGCTCTATTGTCTGCCTCTTAAATTAAGACAAAGAATAATAATTGACGTTCCTCGTTTCTTTTGAACGCTGCGGTTGGTGGATGTTGTGGTGAAAGCAATTGCATACACGTTTTAAGAGTTTTGTACTCCCGTACGTGAGAATTAAGTTGGCTTATGTTTCTCAAGGTTTTGTCGCGAATAGTTTGTCCGATGCTGTAAATGTGACTCAGACGTGCATGGATGGTACATAGAGGATGTCAGAAGCCAAAATACTAGTTCTTGGAGGTGAAAGTGTTGGGAAAACAGGTAAGAGCGATTTGTTTTTTGTTCAAACTATGGGGAAATCAGATCTTTAATTTACCCCTAATATCCGTAAATTGTTTGACTATATTTTTGATTGAATATCGATTTCACGTTTACTTTTAACTTCGACATATAGCAGTTATAGTACTTGCTTTACTTTTACGAAGGGAACACTCATTAACTTGTTTTTTGCTTATTATATTTAGGTATTTTCCCTCAAATTTGCATTGTCAGTGTGAACTCTCAGATTCCACCATTATAACGTAATATACTCTACATTATTTTACGCTTCGTACAAACTTTATTTGACACCTTTATCGCATCCAAGGGAGTCGTAGTTTCGCTTAATTAGCCTGTCCAAATTTAACGAGCTGCAGAAAAGTCAATTTCACGTTTCAGAAAGGAATTTTTTATTGGAGCTTATATGGATCCTTCGTACAACTATTGCCTGTATCAGTCATAAGACAGGCCAGATATCCGCTTTGCGAGTACAACTTGTCTTCTTTCGGCATAAACAGTTTCGGTTATACCCCTGTCTGTCTGATATGTTTTTTTAAATTTTATAATAAAATGGCCAAATGTTCATTTGTCCCATTCGTGAGGTTGTGTATAGTTATGTGCTTAGAAAGTATTTTGCTATAATTGTTATTATTGCTTTAAAAGTGTGTACAGATCTACACCGTCATAATTATTCTGGTTTTTAAAATGCACATAAAAAAATATGTATAAAACTATGATGAAGGACCCTTCATCACCAAATAAGTAAAAGTTATCACATCAATCATTCATTGTTTACCAGTTTTTACAGACTCATTTGCTTCTTAGGGTTCTTCTTATACACTTTTACAAAGCTAAAACAGCTTGTGACACAGAAACAGCTCGGGAGATCCCGTACTTCTAAGGACCAATAAATCCCTTACTAGTAAGGACCAAAACACCATGGAAACCGCCATTGAACAGAGTTATCTATGATGCAGCATTCTGATCGTACTTGTTTAGGATTAAAACTTTGAAGTCCTTCGAAGTTTGCATAGGCTTCGGTAACAGACAAAACATGAAAATTCAATCGAATGGGTTATAAAGGAATAAAAAAGAAAAACTCGTTACTTAACTATGTGATTATCATTTAGATTAGAATCGAGTATCGATTAGAATCGAGTATAAAATATTGTGTTTAGCCTACCAGTGTATAGACGGATCAGCACCAGAATACCTCTGTGAGCTTCTGTTCATCTATCAGCCAAAAAGGTGTCTCAGGTCTAATAACAAGAAATTGCTGGATATACCAAAGTGGAGACTAAAATCTTTTGCTTACAGGTCTTTCACAGTGGTAGCCGCCAAAAATTGGAATGATATTCCGAAATCCATGAAAGACATTAAATTTTTGAATACGTTTAAATCTCAGCTCAAAACATATTTGTTTAAGAAGTATTATTGATTTTTATTATAATTTGATTTAATCGTTTATTTACATTAACCTATCATTTTTATTGTATAAGCGCTTTGATATATTCCACAGTGTGGATTAAGCGCTATATAAATGTTCCTATTATTATTATTATTATTATTATTAATATTATTAATATTATTATTATTATTATTAATTATTATTATTATTATTATTATTATTATTATTATTATTATTATTATTATTATTATTATTATTATTATTATTATTATTATTATTATCATTA
>JAIGNY010001769.1:1620000-1657500 GCA_020152595.1 Chiridota heheva
AAAACTGTTCTTAAAGAAGTTAAAGTTATATGACAGTGACTAAATATTCTAAACTTGGCATACGAAACAAGAATGCAATAAAAAATATCGGTAAAAGTTAAAAGACAAGTTCATAGATAATGGAATAATATGAAATCTTACTTAGTGAAGAGCAGGACGGCGTCCTTTAACACTGTCTGATGTTGCAAACTGGGTGATTACTTTATCTACGCAAATGTCAACATCCCTTTCTATGTTCAATATCGTTAAACTTGACAAACGTTTCTGTCCTGTGGAGTTTCGAAGATATGTTTTTAGTCTCCGCAAACAAGAAAAACCTCTCTCGCAGGAAGCCGAATTCGCTGAAATTGTCAGGAACAGCTTGAAAAGGAATTTCAAGTTAGCCATACTTTTAGGCGCGAATCTTTGCGACTTGAAAAAGTCTACTCGTTTTTGGAAACAGCTTTGGCTTTGCTGTGATGATGTTGCAGCGGGCTGAGCAGCATACATTCTATATAAAAATATTTAGCTCAGCTGTAAGTTGTTCTTCCGATAAGCTATATTCTTTACAGATAATTGCTTTAACTGCGTCCTCATCGACGGATTCTCTTTCTAGAATTCTCTGCAAGGATATGATTACTTGAAGATCGTTTTCTTTGAATCGTTCTTCGATTTGACTAATTGTTCTGTCTAGCACTGCAAAACATACTTCTATTCTGTGATGGTCTTTCACGTTTTCTGATCCGGTGTGTATGGCACCTCCTCGTAGTTTTAAGGGTACGGTTCTTTGTCTGCGTTTGGGGAGGGGGGGGGGGGGCTTGGATATTAAGGTATTTGCATATTTCCTCTGTATATTTCCAGAGTCCATTGAAATATTCATCCATTTTCATTGTGGTTAGAACTGAGATAGTGGCCTCAACTAATAATTTGACAGTTGCATAGTTCATTCGCTCAGATTGGAGATCTTTTGGCAGCATGTTACATTGCATCAGAATTCGGCACATGTGGATTCTAGTAAACACAAATTCAAAGCTTTTGATTGAATGTAACAGGGTAATTGCCTGCCCACTGTGACGAGGATCCGTTTCTGCTATTTCTTTTAATGTTGCCAAAAGAGGTTCAAAGTTGCCAAATATACTTTTCAGAGCATCAGCACGGCAACTCCATCGCGTGTCGCTTAACGATTTCAAAATAATTTTCTGATTTTTTTGTAAGATCCTCCAGACTGCTAGAACTGCGTGACGTTTGAAAGATACCTCCATAAATGTGTGAATAGAAGACATTGTCGTCATTAAATGACTGACAGCAGAAGTTTGCGTACAGACATCGACAATGCAAAGGTTCAGGATATGTGCATGACAATGTACGTATTTGGCAAGGGGGCCTTCAGCTAAGATCCGAGCAGCAACTTCTCTGTAGCTGCCTCTCATGTTAGTTGCACCATCATAACACTGAGCGCAAATGTTTTTTATTATGTCCAAGCCTAACGACGATATGACATCCACCAGTAACGCAGCTAAATGATTCTCCATCTGTTTTAGCTGTCGGGTAAAATCCCACAAATGATTCAAGAACAACAAAGTCATTATCAACATATCTTAGAACTGCGGCAACTTGCTTATGGCCACTGATATCCTGTGTTTCATCTGCTAAAATTTCAAATATTTAAGCTTGTCGGATGTTCTCAGATATTTTGTGAAGAACTTGTCTTTTATAATTGATAGAAGTTCGTTCTGATGTTTTCCCAGCACATAGCTGTATGATCTTTCACGGTTTGTGAAATACTTTTTAATCAATGGGTTGTCTTCAGCTCTAAGTTCCATCAGAAATTTAAAAAAAGATTCCCATATTTAAAGACTATTTGGATTCATCATGAGAGCAAAGTGGTATCCATGCACGGGTACAGAACAATAGCGTGTTTACAACTTGCAACAAGTATTCCCTATTTTCATCAAATTCTCTTTCATGTGCTAAACTTAATTGACTTGCTACACTTTTCTGGGTGCTTTGGAAAACGGCCATTTGCTCTACTGCAAAACAATGCGATTTACTGGTTTGATGGTTACCAAATCGCTGGGTAGACTTCTTCTTATTCTGAAATCCGTCTTCCTGAAAAGATGGTTCCACATATGCCTTGCCAGGGAATGCCCGACACGGAAAACGAAAAGCTTTGTCAAGTAAAGGAGTATATTCCAACCATGCATACTGTGAGTACCATTCATTCCTGAACTTTCTTCCATTAGTTGTTGGGAAATTACAAGTTGGCTGGAAGGGACCCACTTCGAGAAATTGTATTACGCCGCTAAGTCCGTGACAAGGGTCTCTCTCCTTAATGCTTTCATCCTTCTTGGATGACATATCACCTACGTCATGTTCTATTGTTGTTGATGGGCCACTGGCAGGCGTTTCACAAATTGTGCTTATGGATTCATCCGTTTCACATGTACCTGAACTGCCAGTGTTTTTCATTTTAGCCGATTGAAAGAATGTCAAGATCGTTTTGCCAGGACGTTTAGCCATGATAATTCTTAAAGCTCTTTCTAGACTCAGACTATGTATTCTTACTCTATACTTATGACTTCTTGTGATTACACCGAGTCTTCAACGTCAATAATGGATAGTATTAAACGCGCGATGTATATATCGGCTTTAGTTTGCTTGCCCAACTTGTTTGCATTCCTATACGCACAAGTGGTGGTCTCGTAGCATGCGTAATAAGGTGCGTACTTACTGTATGTGTGTAGGTATGCCGATGGGCTTCGGCATTGGATAAAGTTAAAGAATGTGGATGGCTGTACTTGCACTCCTTGCCTCTCAATTACAAAAGATTGGCTGATTGAAGTTAATTGAGTTTACAACTAAAACAAGAAAGTGTGTGACACTATTTTGCAAGTGCCCTTTTTGACTCCCAAATTCCTGCCCATAGGCTGAAATGCATATCTATGGTGAAAAAAGTGTGTGTGTGTGGGAGGGGGTGGGGAAGTGCCCCCTCCCCCCTCCTTTTCCGGTAATCCCGCCCCTGGTTGGTTAAGTTGGGATAAGACCAGTTGTGAGTGTTACACATCTTGGGGTAATTTTTGACAAAAATCTTTCGATGGATCTTTAAGTTGGTAACATTTGTTCAAACGCTTTTGCACAGCTCAATAAACTCAACAAAATAAAACGTTATGTAAAGGAAAAGGCCCTTGTAAAATTTATTCACGCATTCGTAACATCTCATTAAGACTATTGTAATTGCATACTATTCGGAAACCCAAAATACAGGCTACAAAAACTTTAACAAGTTCAAAATGCCGCTGTTAAGTTAATCACTAATACCAAAAGATCTCAGCACCTAACACCCATTTTCAAAATTTGCACTGATTCAAGGTCAAACATAGAACTAACTTTAACATTATTCTACTTACCTTCAAAGCTAGAGTTGGATTGGCACCATCTTATTTAATGCCCTTTTGATTAAACTTCTGTAGAAACTTGAGATCGTCACACCAAAACAAATATGAAATACCACGCACCATGTCAAAACAATAAGACGCCGGTAATTCTTCCATGCTGCCCCATTTCTTTGAAATTCGCTTCCATTAAATCTCAAAACACAACCAATATAATAAGTTCATTAACAAAAGGTTTGAAAACTTATTTATTTACTTTATGATATAGTTCTTAATTTCATCTTTGTTCGTATATTTGTAATTGTGCGTGGATGTGTATGTTTATGTATGTATATGTATGTGTATGTATGTGTATGTATGTATGTGTATGTATGTATGTATGTGTATGTGTGTATGTATGTATGTATGTGTATGTATGTATGTATGTATGTATGTGTATGTATGTATGTATGTATGTATGTATGTATGTATGCATGCATGCATGCATGCATGTATGTATGTATGTATGTATGTATGTATGTGCGTATGTATGTACGAACGTACGTATGTATGTATGTATGTATGTATGTATGTATGTATGTATGTATGCATGCATGCATGTATGTATGTATGTATGTATGTATGTATGTATGTATGTATGTATGTATGTATGTATGTATGTATGTATGTATGTACAGCGCTGCTGATTATCATTTTGATACTAGCGGCGCTATATAAATTCCTACCAAGATTAAGATTATACTCTGATTCTCCCAAAAAATGGCCTCTTTTATCTTCCTGGCAATCTCTGTACATCTCATCGATTAAAGATCCACTTTAGGTTTTGAATAACCAATTCAAAATTGTTTGCGGAAAGATCGATCTATTCCATGAATTTACACTATCAAATGACTAGTTAAATGACTACGTTGTTTATCTATCTGTTTGCTTTACAGTTATAAAAGTAATGGCTGAAAGCACGTTTCATTTATAGTTAAGGAAATTTAAAACAATGTCACTCATTTAAAGTTATTATTCAACAGCCTAAAAATCAACATAACATAGAGACCTATGTATCTATTGAAAGTTTCTCAGTTTGTTAGCGTACACAATCGTATTTTTGATTTCCCTGATATCTCAGTATTGCATGAACTTTATGTTACAGTTTGAGTGTCAGTTACTTGATACAAATCTACTTGGTAGTCTTTTCATAGTTTTACTTTCAGACATCTTATTTCGAAGTTTTTAAAACTATCATTACACTGTTTTAGCAGTGGGAATATGCTAAGACGAATTTACACTTCTTCCACTCTCGATCCCCATTTCATTAATAGTTGTAAGCTACTTGCTAGGTCATTTCATATTCTTTGAAAGCTACTCTATATATTTTTAGTTTTCTTGTCAGCCACGCGCATATTATTTACCGAAGGTTAATGGGGCAAAGTTCCATCAAACAAAAATTAGATTTATAAAGCTTCTGAATTACCACGTTTATTGTTTACTGTGAACGTAAACGGGTCAAATGTATTTGTTACTCACTGATGGATCTTAGAGTTTGATGATGATGTAAAGGCGCCTTATCCAATTCGATTACTAAATCGCTGAACCTATCTACACTTCTAAATGGACACATGGTGGACAACTGATTTATATGCAATACTTTT
The DNA here is from genome assembly GCA_020152595.1 of Chiridota heheva. NCBI lineage: Eukaryota > Metazoa > Echinodermata > Holothuroidea > Apodida > Chiridotidae > Chiridota > Chiridota heheva. The sequence goes on from JAIGNY010001769.1 coordinate 1,625,015, forward strand.
GATGCAAAGATCACCAGAGATTATAATTTTCTAAGAGGATTAGATCAAGTATTATTATGATCAAAAGATTGCAAAAGTTTGAAGAGAGTTTCAGAGAGTTCCTGCAGCATTAAGCAGTAGAAAATTTGTATCGAATTGAGCTGAATTTGTAGAGATTGTATATAAGATCGAAAACTACACAAAGTGCACACATGTCTTTTTTGTCTTTACGATGATACTCTATTTTAAAGCGGGAGTATCCTCTCTTTAAAATTGACTGTTTACCGTTCTTGACGTAACTAACAATGCCGTAGTCTAGTTGGTGGTATTGTGTGTCAAAACACTAACGGTAGACACACCAATTATTCGATTCGTACAAATGCTTCCATTACTACTGTGCTACCTCAACATTTTGACATTTCCAGACGACCGCACGTTGCCAGAAGTGAAATTCAAATTTAACATTTTACGATACAAATATCTTTAGTTCACAAAAACATGATAAAACATTTTCAAAATAAATGTATTTCTACCGATGTCACATCACTATTATTTTTTGTTTTAAAAGCAGTAGTACTGACCATTCACAAAACAGTAAAGGGTATCTCGATCGACATTTCTGTAGTACATCTACTTGGGGAACTGAAGCTTACAACCTTTGAGTATGGTTTCAGTTTAGTAAATTATAATCTGTTGAAGAATCCCTCATTTGCTATTGAAAAATATTATATATATCTTAAATATAATATTCAATTGAGTAAGTATCAGTTACACAAATTAACCTTAGTAAAGAAAGCGAGTGTATTGTTGTCATTCTTCGAAAAGACGACTTCTATAACAACTTGTAAAACACAATATGTTTTGAGCGGAAAATTTGTATTTTGTGTCTTATACCATACAGATGAGAACAGTTCGACCCTTAAGCAGTTCAGGACGTTCTTCTAATTACCAGAACAGCTTTGGTCTCTTGATCAGCGATCCTTCACGGAAGTACCCCCGCAACGTATTCATATAAATTTAAAAGTGTTATCATTTCAGAGAGAAAAAAAATGAAATAAGAATTATTAATTCGCGCTTTTAAACTTTGCCGTGCAATTGCAAAGAAATATTAAAAAGTGCTGACGTTGTATTACATGTTATTGTTCAAAAGTCATGTTGCTAGAGAATTCCTGATCATAAATTGTATTAGTCCCAAATATTACTGCTATTTTATCATTTTTGTCAAGGAATCATGATCATGTCAAAACAAAACGACCAGACAAGAGACTGCGTAAACCTACATACAGTACTTCACGATCTCATATCCGTAATACACAACGTAAAATGAGAAACGACACAATATTTGCTACCAATATTATATTTCCTCCCCAATTCTACACTCTGCAGGTGAATAGTTTAGAAATGTTTTGTGAGGGACTTTCTGTACGAGGAAATCAGCTTGTAAACAAATGCTATCTAATTATACAGCAAATTGATTTTAGACAGGTGAATGCATGCATGCACATTACCCAAGACGTTCGGGAAGTATTTCTACATTGTTGAAAGTGCTTGAAGATAATTTGGAAAATCAACACTTGATAGTTTATGTTACCAGGGAGGAATAGACAATTTCATGATAAGGACTTTATCTAATAATAGTTTGGATTGGATTCGAAAGAGTTTTTTGCAAGGTGCACTTTACTAAAAAACGAATTTATCAAGAGGTTTTGGTTATCAAATTAGTGATATACACTTGTGTTTATGTCTTAGGTTTGTCCAGGGAGTTGTTAAGAACTCCCTGGTTTGTCACTGATCTAGCTTTACTATCTGGGCTTTTGATTAAGGATTTCAAACATCAACAATCCTACACTGTACTCATCGTTTATGGCGGATTACTCGGTAAGAACAAACTATGTACCTGGTAATATGAATTCAATTTGTATTTAGCGACTAACATCACACGAGCGACGTCGAATACATTTTGAATAGTATTTTTCTTCGAAGTTTCAGTGATGTTCTTGAGGTTAATCGTCACTTTTAACTTCTGAAAAGCAGCTCACGAGAATGAAACCAGACAACTGTTTCAGAGAATGATAGTAAACTTACATCAACTAACTTTTTAATCGAGAGACATTTAGCGCATAAACGCCCTTTTTGCAATGCGGCAACGTTTTGCTTTTTTGCCTGGTTGTTTTTGTTTGGCAATGACGCATCTTCAAAAGCATAATTTGTGGGAAAAACTTCTCGACGAAGGGCTGGCATAAGTATCTCTTTGTTGATTAAGACGTTCCAACTAATAGAATAAGAAAATTGTATAATCTGATTGGTCGCTTACCCAACGAGATTATACATAAGGTTAGTCTAGTAGCTGTTTTTCAATTGAAAAATAAATCAAATCTACGATCCATTCAATGTATATTCCAAATAATCTTGGAAAGTTTGCGAGTTTTAATTCTAAAAGCATGAGATCGTTAGTTAAAGTGCAGATGAATATGAATATTTGAGATACAATTATCAGAATACATCATGACTGATGAAATTCTTTTATCAGAATCGCATTGAAGCTTTTTGATCCTTTTTCTAAAGAATAAATTTATTTTTAGTCCATTTTGAAATATCTAAGGAGTAGTTTCACTAGATTTAAATTTCATTTTACATTATATTTCACCATTCATTATTTTTTGAAAATTTAGCTTTGCGTTAAACTTTAAAAGAAAATTAATCAAAAAGTATGAAGGCGAAACAAAAGCAGAATGAGGTATTGAAGGTTCATAAAGAATAATAAATCTTTAGCGGCCCAGGATAAAAAAAAAAAAAAACACTTGTTATCGATTCTTGGTGAAACCTATAAAAGATACAGCGGTGCTTTATGATAAAACGTTGTATTATTGAAATATGGCGGACTCCATTACACAGTTACACTAGAGATCCTTAAATCTACTGTTCTGGGTGATCCTTAAATTTAAGGTTTCTCCCGGAATTCTGTTTGGAAGTTACGATAGAACATAGGCGTAAATTCGAAAGAAAGTCGCTCCAAGACTGAAAAAGTTTAACTTTGTATTAAAGATCAAACAATAAAATAATACAGCAATACAATTGCTAACCTCACCCTATATCATAGTGTAGCCAAAATTCTATGATGTAAATACTGCTAAGGTTTGGGGGATACACCACTTGAACATATGAGGAATAACAAATACTTCATAATTCATTGCACCAGGTGCGATAGAATAAAAAATTCATGAAGTCAATAAAATTGGGTGATTGAATCTTAAATCTAAAATCCTCTTCCACTTCAGAAGACGCATTGGATCTAAAAGGGGATCAGCCAAATGAAATATAGAAAAAAATACTTTAAAGGCGGAATTACAGGAAAGAATTAATCACTATACCAAAGTACGTCTTACACTGGAAAAGAGGCATGGCTGTATCTAAACAGGGATAAGCTAGATTAATAACAAAGACCACATTAAAGGCGGAATTACAAGAATGAATGAATCCCTATGCTAAAGTACGTCTAACACTGCAAAAGAGGCATGGTTGTATCTAAACAGGGATAAGCAAAATTAATAACGAAAACCACATTAAAGGCGGAATTACAGAAAAGGATGAATCCCTGTGCCAAAGTACGTCTTACACTGCAACATAGGCACGGTTGTATTTAAACAGGGATCAGCCAAATTAATAATGCAAACCACATTAAAGGCAAAATTACAGCAAAGAATGAATCCCGATGCTAAAGTACGTCTTACACTGCAAAAAAGGCACATGGTTGTATCTAAACAGTGACAAGCTAAATTAATAACAAAAACTACATTAAAGGCGGAATTATAGTAAAGGATGAATCCCTATGCTAAAGTACCGTACGTCTTACACTGCAAAAGAGGCATGGTTTTATCTAAACAGTGATAAGCTAAATTAATAACAAAAACACATTAAAGGCGGAATTACAGAAAAGGATAAATTCCTATGCTAAAGCACGTCTTACATTGCAGAAGAGGCATGTTTGAGTTTAAAGTTTGGTATCATTATTGATAAGAAACGACTTAAATTAGACTAGTTGTGACGTCACAGCCTCAGTTTCCTCAGTCTTTATATATCATATCATATTAATTGCCCTACGATTTTGTGGCTTAAAAACCGTTGGATATATAAGGGAAGTAAAACAGAATCTTGGAGAGTAAACTAGGTTAAAGGAAGCTTTCCATAGTTTTTGTAAAATTGTATTTCAAAGAACATTCTTTTAGGGCCAATTTGGTACAAAAATCAGGTTGATATCATATTCCATTCAGGAAATATGAATTTTTAAAGATTTCTTAATTGCATTTTAACGCTTTTTGTACAGTATGACAGTATGATGAATTCGTGTTTGATGTCATAGAGACAATTCCATTGCAAATGTTTATGTATTTCTTTGAACGTTAATTGGTTGTTTCTGTATGATTAGAAACAATTTTCCAAAATTTATTGAAAAAGGGTACATTTAGCAATGTAAATAAATACCTAACTTTCATCAATTTATTTTTCTAGCAGGTTTTGTTAATAAAAAAGGATGATAGATTTGAATGAAATACATACATTTTGTGGGAGGTGTTGATGTGATGTCATACTGAGCCTTTTCCTTTTCGTTTATTTGCATTTTTTGTGAACCTTAAAATTTGAATATATCCTGGTAGGAAAAGCATATCAACATAATTTTTGTACTAACTTGTTTCTAAACCCTTTTCCTTTCTTACGAAAGGTTACAAAAAATATGGGAATATTCCTTTACCTATAATCTGCCACCTGAATAAAGTTCGATGCAAAATAATTCAAGTAAAAAAATTATTTGGGTGGAGCATGTCCCAATAACTTTAAAAACACTTTTAGCCATTTATACTTCTTCCCCTGATATGCACTAAATTGCTCATTGGTCCTTTCCCACATTCCTCAATATGTGTCTGGAGGTCTGGAGCTGTTTTAGTAGCTTGTTGTAGAATAGGCTTCAATATACATGATATAGGACATGCTCTATCTTATATCTTGGAATCAGCGCGTTTTGTCTGTACGGTGTCCACACCCACTGGTCCGAAAGCCCATTAGTCCGAAGGTTCAATATTCCGAAATAAAGGACTACTAGTCTGAAGGTACACTAGTCGAAAGAAAAGGCCCACTAGTCCGATGGTTCATTAGTCCGAGGTTCACTAGTCCGATGGCCAAATAGTCTGAAGGTTGGGGTTAGGGATACTCCGAGATTCCCCTGGCAGTGGGCAGGGCATCCATTTTCATTCAATTTGTGTTTTTTAGACATTTTGCTTTTGTTTGTTATTAGGCCGTATGGTGCGATTTAATCTCAACAACCCATTAATAACACTGAAGGGTATTATTTGTATCAACACCATCAATGCTAGAGAATTCTCCGAGCTATAGGATTAGGGTATACCTTCGGACTATTGGGCCTTTGGACTATTGGGCCTTTGGACTATTGAACCTTCGGACTATTGGACCTTCAGACTATTGGACCTTCGGACTAGTGGACCTTTGGACTAGTGAACCTTCGACTATTGGACCTTTGGACTAGTGGACTTTTTTCTTTCGGCGCTTCGGACTATTGAACCTTCGGACTATTGGGCCTTTAGACCAGTGGACTAGCACCGTCTGTCAGTCGGTACTGTGTATGAAATAATTGGGTCACGATTAGAACATATCATTTCAACATTTCATCTGGCGTTTTAAGCCCCATGAGCGGTATCTTTTTGTCATCATAATGATATTTCCACACCTCCACTTTCCATTTTTATGCAAGATCAGATCGTGCCTCGGCTACTTAAATAAATGTTATTAATGTTGAATTCTCTATTCATGATGTCTGCCAGTCTGCCATCAGACCATATGCAGTGGCGTAGGAACTGCGGGGTCAATCCCCCAATAATTTGTATTATGGGAGCCAAGTACGATTTTGTCCCCCCTCCCCCCCCCCTTTTTTTTCTCCTAATAATGAGGGTCTAACGAATTGTTTTTTGACAAGTCAGATTCCCCTTTACATCTCTATGGGAATTTTCTGAAATTTTAATTCATTTGCGGGAAATTTCCTTCATTTTCGTGCAATTGCTTTAATTTTCGGGATTTTTCCTTCATTTTTAAGAAATGTGCTTTTATTTTCGGGAAATGTTCTTCATTTTTTATCCAATTTCGGAAAGTGTTTTTAATTTCGGGAACGTTCCTTCATTTTCGTATTTTTTATTTGTTTCTTCTTTAATTTTTTGGGCTTTATTTTCAGGAATTTTTTTTAACTTCTGGAAATGCTGTCTAATTTTACCTGAGTTTGCAATAATTCCCCTCCCCCTCCCCTTACAAATAGTTTTGGAACATAAAAGACTTTTTTTTTTTTTAGGCTTGTTTAAAGACAAAAATAAATTCCCCCTCCCCCAATGCCTAATGTTAAATATCTTCCTACGCCGCTGATATAACAATGCTAATCCAAATGTCTTTTTGTTTACTTCACTAAGACACATGCGGTTATCCGCCATAACTATTCTCTTTTTTGATGATTATCATTGAAATTCTGTAAGTTTAGATCCATGCAGAGTGCAGTTACTGATTTGAAAAGACCTCGAAGTCACAAGCGTAGCACTTTCTAGACTATACCACAGTACAAATCTCCATTTTCCTGTATACATTAATTCAGAGCCTATCATAAAAAAGAAACAATATCATATATACCATCATACTTGGTTGCCTAGACATAAGTCTTCTATCTTAAGTGTATTATATTAATATTAGAACAATAGTTTCTCTTCACTTCTTTGGAAGAGCAGCAATAATTTTTACAATAGCTTACACAATCTGTTCAAAAGACTGACTTAAAAGAGTTATTGTGACAAAGATCTGATATAAATCTAATCCCTTTATGTACCATTCTTTGTTTTTTAACATTACGATGTTAGGGTAAAAATTAAGCTCTGATATTGTTCACTGTGTCTGTTCGTGTCATGATATAAAATTGGATCATTTGTCTAGATTAAAGTCATTTAAGTTATTACAGATACAAAATGTTAAAGAACGTACACAGGGTCCAATCATACATTTCACAAAACACTTGCCATAATTATCGAGAGCCCTCAGCGAGTATAATTACAAATATATATAGACCTATCAATAATATTTATAAGATGTCTGAAAGATTCTTTACTAATATTAATAAATACACTGTGGCATCTGCAAATTGACAGATCATACTGCAACTGTAGTATCCTTCCAGAAACTCTCTAATAACTTTACAGCAATCAGAACAAATACACAGATAATAATTGGCAATTTTGTTTGACACCTCAATTCACACCAGTAGCCGTTATATATGATTGTACTGTTTACATTATTTAATTCATTTTATGATTGTACTGTTTACATTATTTAATTCATTCTATGATCTGGGATCAAAATAAAAAAACACCGTAGGACTTTTAACATAAGATACTAATCAACTGAGCCGAAGACGAAAAACAACAGCTCATATACATCTTCGGTATTACAGTAATCAATCATATCTAAATTAGCTTTTCACGAGATTCTCACAAACATATATCTTTCCTTACAAAACACCAATTAGCCAGTCGGATCATTAGAAAAAAGAATAAAATATCAAACTTTGACCATATATCACACACTTGTGTAACTTGAGAGATGTAATCATGGGCTAGCAAGGGTAAGTTTCCAAATGATCCCAAAATAGATTGTTTTACGAGTACATCGATAGATTGTTCTACGAGTACATCGCTACTCTCAGAGATCTGTGGACAAGTAACAACAACCCGAACTTAACTGGAAAAAGGAACATAGCAACACAGTTTCATCAAAATGGCTTGAAACTTCACCATCTTACAGAATTGCGAATTTAAAGGCCTAATTAAAAATCAATTATGCAATATGCAAATTGCACTAAAATTTGGTGACATCACGTGACAACGGGAAAGCAATTAATTATTTTTGTTAGCTTATTATTTTTCAATCATTGACCAACGTTATTGGAATAGGAGAGTTTGCATATAACAAAGTTTTTGATCTACAGAATACCCACAATCAAAATTTGATTTTGGTGGTGATTTACTGTGACTGAAATTTAGGACAGAAATCTTGATAATTACATTAAAAACTTATCAGATGTGATCTCTTTCACATCCTATTTTTATATAAATTATATATTCTTCAAATTTTGATTAGCCAGAACTCGGAAACTCAGTGTTTTGGACGGAATTTAAAAACTATTCTGTCAAAATCCAAATACATCTAATCCTATTTAAGCCTGATTTGAAGTAGCTTCCAAAATGTTGAAACCTGCCTATGCTATACCATAAAAATCCGTGGTATCCTGGTCTTCCAATGGGTCATGAGACAAAAAGTATTCATTTCATCCAACTTGCCATACTTTTAAAGGGCTCAAAAATCGAAACTCCAAACAGAAAGGAAAGAAGGAAGAATTTCAGCCACTTGAAGAGTCTTCTCAAATCCGATGCATTAATGGTGGATGTTTTCCAAATCAAACAAGTACAGTTTATACTAACCTCCTCAAAATGGAATTGTCTAAAGATAAATATAAATTTGATACAAAATTTCATGCAAAGCTCCTCCCGACACGTTTTCTGTCCTATGATTAATGCATAAGTACCTGTCAGTATATCACGGACGGTTCCTGTTGTGAAACAAATATCTGTACATTAACAATTTTTGAGATTGCAACCAGTACCCCGTTTTAAACAAAGCAACTGACCTTCAAGTTCATACAAATTGCCACCGTTTATCAAAGTTGCTACCTTACCTTTATTCACAACTCCAAACCTGTTCTGGATCTGTGGTATTTCTGCATTTTACTATACATAGGGATGTGAAATACATGACACTTTCTTTTATTCAGAGGATTGAAAACTTTAATAGTAAAATTGATTACGTATTGTGCAAGGTCCTTGGATTTTACATTTTTAAGTTTGTTAACCAAAGTGTTATTCCCACAATAATAATCAAATATGGAATACTTCAAATTAATAAGAAGTGAGTTTTGTATGTAACTTAGAAAACTTTAATCCAGCTATTTTAATTTTGAGAATGGGCAATGTGCACACTACATATCTTGACATTTGTAGAGAAACTGATAAGTCCCGAATAATTTTAAAGGAACGAAAATTACAACTGACATGTAACAAATTTGATGTTGATTAAAAAAGTAGTAATTTTCATGTTGGTTAAAATGGTATTACAATAAGAAACAAGCAGTTTTTGAATTTTGGGAAAAGACTTTTTTAAAGTTATCAGTTCTGTTCGTACCACTGATACTCAATAAGTCCCCCGATCGGGAGACTCAAGCATGCGCGCTGAGCTTACAGTGATATATGGAAGCCGTCATTTTTATTGTAAAGTTTCAGTCATAGACGCTTATCAGTCGTTTCATTGAAGGTTTGTCACAAAGTTTGCTTTGTTCATGTTCAATTTCGCGAAAGTAAAACAACTTCGTTACTATTACGCAGTTATTGCTAAATAATTTTCTCAAATCCCTAAGTTATTTCTCATAAATTCAGAACACCTTGTTAAAGCGCGACTGTCTAACGGTAACACATAAAAAGAATTCATCACATTTCTTCAAATTTCTCGAAAACCGCACGGTGAAAAGATAATTTTTATGCCATTATTTCAAGGCCAGTTATCGTCTCTAACGTGGCGAGGCAAATGTACTTCAATTCGTGTGCTTTGATTGGTTGAAACGCAATGGGACAATGTGCAACTATATTGATAGACCAATCGGTATCGTTTTGGAATAAAATGTACGCCGCCACATGTTAATCACGACATATGGCCTTTCAAATCGTGAAGAAAAAATTGAACACTTCGCAGTGGTTGAGTTCCCCGCGCTCGAAATAAGTCTGATTCTTATGTTATTCCTATACACATTTTGAATTGAGAAAGATGTATTGTGGGATACTTCTATCAATGATCCCCTGATGGGGAGAATAAAATTGTTCTCTCGATCGGGGGTACAAACCGGACTGGTTATGGCTGATCAACCTTTAATTAATCTCATAATTACGAACGTACGTTTTATTCGTACAAATAGGCGGTCAGCTAATAAGTCTTTTTTGTAATTCTTTTTCCTAAATATCATTCCCTAAAAAAAGCCAAAAGTAAAACAAAACAAAAAAAAATACATGAATCGATCTTAATTAATGTACGTTGCGATCAACAATCCAATCCTATCTGAAATTCTGAATTTGAAAATTTGCAATTTATTTTTGAACAAAGTAACCTGTGAAACAATCATTAATTGCCATACACCATTAGAATGTTAATGGACTGACCTCTAACCCTAAATGTGTCAAACTGCCCTTAATGCACTATCACGCATATACTATTTAACAATAGTATCTTCATGGCACTTGCCAGGGATATAATTCATTCTAGTCTAGATTGTTGTTATACTCCAGTGAATTTTCAATTGCATATATATGATAAAGGACTATGTTAACATCTACTTAAAGTTATTGCAATTAAAAAAGTAATCTTTCAGCGCAATGCAGCCTGTGTTAAGTATGATATCATAAAGGAAGATCCAAGATAATTCTTTATGTATTTCTATCAAACAAAATAACATATTTTTTGCATTTTATACCTCAATAAATGAACAACAAATAGTGTTTCCATTAACTTCGAAATAAGCAATAAATTTTCAAAGTAAAACGTCAACAATTTTTTGGATCTTTAGTTAATACATCTGTTCTTAACTGCTCAAGGGTAAAACCATTGAAATACAATAACTCACAAACAGAATAACATGTCAACATGTTTTATTTGACAGGTTGTTTCTTCAGTACCCCTCTACCATATACATGAAAATTATAATATTCCTGTAAATGTCACTAAGTTTTCTTGAACTGTTAATCAATTAAATGAAGTTAAAATCGTGTGAACTATATTGTGAAAGTTCCACAGTGGGTATTTGGGATTTAATTTGGCAATTTCCTGCAGAATGACCATCTAGTCAGTGTGTCCATTTAGAGTGAATGATATTTAATGAAGAAAAAAAAAATTCCTCCTACATAATTCCCAGCAAACACAATAATGTAATAAAAAAGCTTATCAAAACATGAATTCAAAATTGTTTATTTTTTTTTATAATATCATTTTACGGTGCCATAAAAATGGTTTTCATTATTAGTTCTTAAAAAATAAAATGATATAATAAAACCTGTTTTTGCATAATATTATATGAAAAATGTTATAATAATGTTTTGCGACCACACATTTTCATATTATTAAAACATTACAACACAAAATCTTATAAAAACGTGTTGTTTTTCGGGACACTATTTTTGTATCTAGTGAAAATAGTGACTTATCAACTTTAATACCTAAGTAAATCGTCTACAGAATAAACATGTTTCCTAACATTATCTTACTCATTGACTATTATGTTTTTGCTACTCAAACTAAGAATATTATATAAATCAAGCATTAAAATGATACTTTTCTACAATAATACATAATTTTCTACGATGATGATGATGATGATGATGGTGGTGGTGGTGGTAGTGGTGGGGGTGGTTGTGGTGGTGGTTGTGGTGGTAAAGGCGGAGGCAGCGACGACGACGACAACGATGACGATTACGATGATAGCAACGTTCAGTATCACGCAAATGGAAAACACTGCTGCATCATAACAACTTATATTAAGAATATCTAAGAGGAATAAAGTCAGCTTAAACATGAAACTTTTCTTTACTTCTCCGATCGTTATACATGGTGAGCACATAAAAGCAAACTAATTAATAGTGACTGACTTCAAGTGTTGAAGCGTGCGAAGCAAAGGAGGCTTCACTATTTTGCTGTAACAACTTATAATTATAATTATATATATATATATATATATATATATATATATATATATATATATATATATATATATATATATATATATATATATATATATATATATATATATATATATATATATATATATATATATATATATATATATATATATATATATATATATATATATATATATATATATATGTATTGTGTATTTGTTTGAAATGTATTTCCTGATTTATAAATATATCTATATCTATATATATATATATATATATATATATATATATATATATATATATATATATATATATATATATATATATATATATATATATATATATATATATATATATATATATATATATATATATATATATATATATATATATATATATATATATATATATATGTATTGTGTATTTGTTTGAAATGTATTTCCTGATTTATAAATATATCTATATCTATATATATATATATATATATATATATATATATATATATATACATATATATATATATATATATATATATATATATATATATATATATATATATATATATATATATATACATTTTATACATATATAAATATATATATATATATATATATATATATATATATATATATATATATATATATATATATATATATAGATATATATATATATATATATATATATATATATATATATATATATTTATATATATGTATATAGTTTATTTTCTTTCTACTCAATCTAAGTTTCGAATACAGTATTACCAAATATAAATCCCAGATTCAGCATAGCTTGCTACTAGTTATGACTACCAGAAACTTACTCAACCAAAACTAATTTCAAGAACCATATAAAACCTATCAGTTTGTTTTCATGTATACCACCCAGACTGACATAAAGTGTTTAAGCGTGCAGTATGTAGCATAGCTTCGTAGATGCTAAATGCATGATATGTGCTTACTCTCACACTGCAGTTTTGTCACTATTTCCCAGTATCAACATATTATTCAATATATATAATCAGCTCAAAAATGTAATCCCAAATTAAGAATAACTAGCTTCAAATCGTTGAATAACGATGAGTAGGGAAACCAGAAAGTAACTCAACCAAATCTAATACAAAAAACCATATCAAACCTCTAACCGTCTATACCAACCAACATAATGGCTGACTTAAATTAAGCGTACAGTATGTAACAGCTCTACAGATGCTAAATGCATGATATGTGCTTGCTTTCACACTGCACTGTGCTGACACTATTTTCCAGTGACAACTTATTATCCAATAAATATAGTTGATTTTCTTTCTACACAATCTAAGTTAAGAATATAGTATTACACAAAGCTTAATATCAGTAAAGATATACTGCAACGAGGAGTAGGACTACCAGAAAGTTACCCAACCAAAACTAATTTCAAGAAGCACATCAAATCTCCTAGTGTGTTTTGAGTTATACCACCCAGCATAGTGACTGACTTAAATAAGTATTTATTAACTATAATAAGTTATTATACAATAAATATAGTTTATTTTCTTGTACTCGATCTAAGTTCAGAATACAGTATTACAACCAACTATAAAGCCCAATATCAGTATAGTGATACTGTAAGGAGTAAGATTACCAGAAAGTTACCCCACCAAAACAACTTTCAAAAACCACATCAAGCCTCTGAGTGTGTTTACAATTGTACCACGCAGCATATTGACTGACTTATGTAAAGTGTTAAGGCGTGCAATATGCAGCAAGCTTCACGTGATGTGCATGGCTATCATATATTTCTGTTATTTTTGTATAAGTCATGATTTTAATGATACTCCTTTTTCCTTTTTGCGCATGGCAACGTCCCATTAATGTAAAAAAAAAAAATAGTCTCCTACCATGACTTCAGGTGAGCCAGAACGAACCGAAATAATGTACCTGTTGAAAACCATATTCCAGAAATCTGCAAGAAAAAATACCTTATAATATACATATATAAAATAAATGCCTTACTTACTTTGTCATTCACTTTTTATGTACAATCGAATCTCTTGAACATCTCAAACTGTCAAAGCATTCCTCTCGTGTTACCTTATGAACTTCAACACACTCCATACAGGCCAAAAAAAACATATATTTTTTTATGTGAAAGGTCTTCAAACAAAATTTATGAATGGACTATTTTCTTGTGCAGTACATCGTATTAGTAATTCAGCTTACACTTTGAAACTGTAACTATGAGCATGAATTTCGCACATCTATGCCACTGTATGAGCAAATGGTATTCCTGGTTCAGTGTGCTACTTTTTTATATGCTCACATTCAGTCGCCTTATTATAGCTGATATAAGTAAGAGTATACTATTTCACCCATATTTAGAACCCCATCGCTTCATCACTTGTATCTTTTTAAATAGCATATAGGCCTGCATATTCTGACTGGTTTGTTCAACAACAAAGTTAAAAAGATATAGGCCTATATGTCTACGTTGTTTGATTTGATTGTTGTGACACTGTTATTTTGGAGCTACACACTACCAGACTGTGTTTTAAATCATCATTCTAATTTAGACCTTTGGTTACAATAGTAGTGCTACCGCTTTTATATATCTATATAGCTCTGTATAATCAATTTTCTTAAGCATAAAACGAATACAAAAAAAAAGTTCATGTAATTACTGTGAAGACTAAAAGAGAGATAAAGTCGGACTTTTCTTTCTTTGTTATGTAAAAAACACTTATTTTAGGTCATATTTTATCAAAATTTTACACCACTCAAAACAATTCATTTAGCATATGTTTTCCAATTAATAAAAAGTTTAAAACATTAATTCTGTCAAAAATAAGTTACATAGGAGCATCCATTTTGTTTATACCACCCCTTAAAAATAACATTTTCACCATAGTTCTTGATAAAATGTTAATGTAATTCGTAATAATCTATTTCCAATTTTCGAAACCTTTTTTAATCTTCCTTTGCATGGATCTATGACTTTTTCTTGTACATCATGGATACAAGCCTTTAGAACTTAAAGCATGCTGATAGATAATGTCAAGATGAATGATGAAATAGATACATTATTGTGTACTAACACATAGGACAAATGATGTTATCATTGTCTGTATTTTAGACTAAATAGCAGCCTTCATGTTTATCTGTAAATATAGATTACTTGAAAACGAAATAAGCTTGTGTGGCATTCGGGTTCTCTTTTTATTCCTCTGTGATAAATCAAATTGTTTGGCTTTGTCTCCTTTTTAAGATAATAGTTATAGTTTTCTTATTATATGCATCACTATGGTCACTTGATATCCGTTCTTGATACGAAGCGAAGAAAAAGTACTGATCCCCTTTCAAGTCGTATCCATGATTGAATATTTGAAGAAACCTTCAATCAAAATAATGTTATCATTTACAGTATTTTACCATGTTTCTTGACACCCAATTACAAAATCACATCGCCTGAGAGTAATTATCAAGTAAAGAAACTCCACAACAAAATTATAGTAACAAAACTTATTCACAATGGAAAACGAAATAAACTTACGAGCTGTAATTATGATTAAATAACTAAAAAATACAAATTGATGTAACAAATTATAATATATGTACAGTGTAGGCCAGTAGAGATAAATAGCGGACCTGAAAATTTAGTGTAGGTCTAGGAAAATAAGTAGAAAAAAAAAGGCGAACACTTATCTGCTTATTTGGGGAAAACTTCTATAGGTCTACAGTGAAGTAACTGTTTTGTAGGCTCTTCATTTAAAAGTTGCATAAGACTTTTGGATTTTACCAAAAATCTACCAACCAAAGACTGTTAACAGCATCTAAACTAATATACCTTTCATATCAATTTCACAATACTTATTTTCAAATACAAGATAAAGAACTAGTGACCACAATGTATAGGCCTAGTATGATTAATAAAAAACTGTTGAAGAAAGTTGGGTCCACAATACTGCAACAAGTAGGCCGGCGTAATACATGGAATTCTTCTGATATAACTTTATTATATTTTCTTCCTACTTTCATACTTTGATTCAGCAGTTTAAAATGAATATTGAAATTAATTCAAACAGAATCGATCGAACCTTATTAATGTTTTAAGTAGACTGCACGTAGACCTAATTATGTTTGTATTTATCAGACGAGCCATTTGTGTTAGTCCCCAAATCCAACGGGATTTATCACTCTTTTCAGTAATGAATCGATGATGACCCTAGTAACACATTGAATTTCAATGAATTTATCATCATTGTAAAAAAGGTTCGTTTGAAACGATAGTTTTTCAATCTTCGCATGAAAATAATTGAAATTAAGTCCTCAGTCAAATGAAATTTAGGCCCTACTACTAGGATTTACAACCTTGTCTAACATTAGAAGCAACTTGTAATTTTGCTGCAAACACAATAACAAAGTTCACATTCCCTATACCTTGTCGCTTAGGTTTTAGCAAATATATTTGACCAGTTTATTTTCATGCAGTCCAATTCTGTCCAGTAATACTGTATCTTCATTGACGTGAAAACACCACTGTCGAATACTACACACGTTAACGTTGCACTTTGAGTGATTACTGATGGGCGCCATTTGGCCGGATGCAAATTTGTGCTTTTGCTGTATGCAAATTTTTCTTAGTGCTTAAGTGACGTATACAGAATCGTACAGTGACTTTATACACTGGCATAAAGTGACCGTCATGGAACAGAGGGGGAGATTTTGCTCATAAATCATGGTTGTATCTAAATACAGATAAGGTAAATTAATAACAAAATACACATTATAGTTGGAATTACAGGAAAAAATGAATCCCTATGCTAAGGCTGTAAGGTACGTCTTACAATGTAAAAAGGCTTTGTTGTATCTAAACAGGGATAAGCTAAATTAATAATGAAAAGCACAATAAAGGCAGAATTATAGCATAGAATGAATCCTGATGCCAAAGTACGTCTTACACTTCAAAAGAGGCATGGTTGTATCTAAAGAGGAATAAGCGAGATTAATAACAAAAACTACATTAAAGGCAGAATTACAGGGCTGGCAAGAATGAATACCGATGCTAAAGTACGTGTTACACTTCAAAAGAGGCATAATTGTACCTAAACAGCGATAAGTGAAATTGATAACAAAAACCACATTAAAGGCGGAATTACAGCAAAGAATGAATCCCTATGCTAAAGTACGTCTTACACTACAAAAGAGGCATATTTGTATCTAAACAGGGATAAACTTTAATGATAACAATATCAACAATATAGTTGCAGTTACAGGAAAGAATGAAACCCTATGCTAAAGTCTTACACTGGAAAAGAGGCATGATTGTATCTAAACAAAGATAAGCTAAAGTAATAACAAAAATCACATAAAACATCGGAATTACAGGAAAAGATGAATCCCGATGCTAAAGTACGTCTTACACTGCAATAGTGACATGGTTGTATCTAAACAGGGATAAGCTAAATTAATAACAAAACAAGAAAAACATTAAACGCAAAATTACAGGCAAGAATGAATCCTTATGCTAAAATACGTCTTACACTCCAAAGAGGCATTGTTGTATCTTATAAGAACATATATAAGCTAAATTAGTAACAAAAACCATATTAAAGGCGGAATTACAGGAAAGAATTAATCCTTGTGCTAATGTACGTCTTACACTGCAAAAGAGGCGTGGTTGTATCTAAATAGGAATAAGCTAAAGTAATAACAAAAAACACATAAAAATGCGGAATAACAGGAAAAAATTAATCCCGATGCTAAAGTACGTCTTACAGTGCAAAAGAGGCATGAATGTATCTAAACAGGGAAAAGCTAAATAAATAACAAGAACCAAATTAAAAGCGGAATTACAGGCAAAAATGAAGCCCTATGCTAAAGTACGTCTAACACTGTAAAAGAGGCATGATTGTATCTAAACAGAAATAAGTTAAATTAATACCAAAATCCACATTAAAGGCGGAATTACAGGAAAGGATGATTCGCTATGCTAAAGTACGTCTTACACTGCAATAGGAGGCATGGTTGTATCTAAACAGGGATAAGCTGAATTAATAACAAAAACCACAAAAAGTTGGAATTACAGGAAAGGATGAATCCCTATGCTAAAGTACGTCTTACACTGCAAAAGAGGCGTGGTTATATGTAAATAGGGATAAGCTAAATTAATAGCAAAACCCACATTAAAGGTGGAATTACAAGAGAGGGATTCCCTATATGCTAAAGCACGTCATAGGTTTTTCGTTGTTGTTGTAGTTTGGCCGCCTTTGAAGCGTGCGACGTGGAAGAACCTGTGTATTATTAGTATATAAGTAAAATACGTTTTGAATTGTTTATCTGGTAGATGTGACTTTAATATCATTTGAAGATCACACTTATACAGTGTTCGTACTGTACACAAAACTCAATCAAAGGTAACATAAGATTAACCTTCAAAGTGTATAAATGTATTCCATGACATGTTTTTTTACATTTATATATCAGACTTAATCAGTTCGGGAGCAACCCGAAAAACTAGGTACTTTGAAATACCCAAAAAATTAGGTACTTTTATGTATAACGTCATCGCATGAGCCTACATATTTGACTAGCCCACACCAAACATATGGGGTTTCTCATTTTCCGCTCCGGATGGTTCAAAATTTTACTGGACAACTTGAAATTTTGGAGACGGATTGTAAATAGATATTCAAAACTTTTTGCCGCTGCTTTTTGATATTCACGGTCGCCATTTTGAGAAAATTAACAAAACAGATTATGGGCAGTCTGTTTCGTTCATTTTCTCAAAAAGGAGATAATAAATTTTAAAAAGCAGCGGTAAAAAGTTTTGAATAACTACTTACTATCCGTCTCCAAAATTTCAGGATATCCAGTGCAATTTTGGACAATCCGGAGCGGAAAATGAGGAACCCCATATGTTTAGTGTGGGCTAGACAAATGTGTAGATTCATGTGATGAC
This sequence comes from Chiridota heheva, assembly GCA_020152595.1. NCBI lineage: Eukaryota > Metazoa > Echinodermata > Holothuroidea > Apodida > Chiridotidae > Chiridota > Chiridota heheva. Next base: position 1,643,740 of record JAIGNY010001769.1, read on the forward strand.
GTAATACATCGAAAATACCCAATGTTTGGGGTATTTCAAAGTACCCAGTTTTTCGGGTTGCTCCTGAACTGTTAATATTAGACCCCAAAAGACCACTTAATATTGCAAGATGATCAATCTTATTAGATAATATCAAACACGTTTACATTGAAATAACCCTAGGTGTAGTTCTAAAACGAGTGTGTATTCATATACTATGCTAATTATGTTATGGAGAAACTCACACACACACACACACTCTTGATGGACAATTAATGCACTGATTGTAAATAATATTCACTTTAAAATTTATATCATTCAGCGATTAAGCACACCCTTAGGTTGTTTTATTTATCAACTTATTACTAATTTATGCGCGAATATTACGCGAGAAATTGTGTGATGAATGAGGCTCTCAGAGCAAAGTATTTTTCTTTACTTTTTATACCTGGTCCCTCCACATCATCATACAATTCCCTGGAGATATTTCATGGTAATTTACCCTCCACATCATCATACAATTCCCTGGAGATATTTCATGGTAATTTTGATACCACAAATAATTCAACCATCATTCCATACACAAGAGAAAAACATAAGAAGTTTTCCTGTCAAGCGAAAACAAACAGTCGAGGGAATTTAACAGAAAGCGATAGTGGTATAAATGTCTGTCAGGATGTATTTCGTACATAAGTGAATAAAAGTATGAATTATTGTCGAGTATATGCCAGAGGCAAGAAATTTAAGAACATAAAAACTAAAAGGACATACTCAGTGTTTTTAAGCAAAATATAAAATGAGTACCAGCACTGCTGAGGACTTGACATGCAATGGACTGACGTCCTATCCAGAGGGAGTCATTTTTTATCATCCGCTTACGCCAATTAGGGCGGAATTAGCACCTAGTGGTCTTCGTGGCTCTAGTGTGGATTTAATTTAATTATAAGAAATGATTTTTTTCAAATCGACTTTACGCAAATAATACATTTATTGAGATATTATCTCGAATGTGGTTGTGTAGTTTCAATAAGTTAGTGCCACACCAACCGATATAAGTTAGTGCCACACCAACCGATATAAGTTAGTGCCACACCAACCGATGAGTTAGTGCCACACCAACTGATGGGTTAGTGCCACACCAACCGATATAAGTTAGTGCCACACCAACCGATATAAGTTAGTGCCACACCAACCGATATAAGTTAGTGCCACACCAACCGATATAAGTTAGTGCCACACCAACCGATATAAGTTAGTGCCACACCAACCGATATAAGTTAGTGCCACACCAACCGATATAAGTTAGTGCCACACCAACCGATATAAGTTAGTGCCACACCAACCGATATAAGTTAGTGCCACACCAACCGATATAAGTTAGTGCCACACCAACCGATATAAGTTAGTGCCGCACCAACCGATATAAGTTAGTGCCACACCAACCGATATAAGTTAGTGCCACACCAACCGATATAAGTTAGTGCCACACCAACCGATATAAGTTAGTGCCACACCAACCGATGAGTTAGTGCCACACCAACCGATATAAGTTAGTGCCACACCAACCGATGAGTTAGAGTACGAATGTGCAATAATTCTGTTCAGAGTTAGATCGGGTCTAAATCTTACAAACCTTTGATTAAACGTCGTCTCTTCAATTACACATTACAAAGAAGCGTCGAATTGCACTGCTCAATATTTAAATACTTAAACTTAACAATATTAAGTAAATATAAATTACTTTTACTATTTGCATGGCTGATGTAGCCTACTCGACAGAACGGCACACAAATTTCTGCACTGTATTTTCTTTTGTCATATTATGCATATTAATAACATTGTTATTTTCCATATGAATAAATCTTCTTGTAATAATACTTAGAGCTAACTGCACTCCATACACTCCTGGCATATAGTATATTAGTTCGAATCATTAGAGTAAGATCTTGATTTACATTTTTGTAACTTCTTTTTCTTTTCGTTTTTGGCATAGTGCCGTTAGGTAAAATCAATACGCACTTTATCCTACTGACGTAAATATTTCAAAAATGTTCTTCTTGAACAATTTAGAAAAGTGTTCAGAAAATTGGTCAATAGGAAAAGAAGGAAAAACAATATTCAAAACTGTCAAGAAAATACAGCATGAAACATGGAGTTTTTAACTAAAATGCGTTGTACATTTTTTGAGGTTCTCTGCTAGCTTTTAAAACTCATCGAAAAAACAGGCTAAGAGGGAGGCGGATCAATGAAAAGATCCTTCTAAGTCGTTTCTTCTACTCTTCCAACTTATGCTCATATTGAATCAATACGTTGCGAAAGGTTTGGAATGTGTATTTCTACGTAGTGTGAAAATGGAATAATTTTTTATCTGATCCAGAAAAGGAAATTGATGTGAAAATGAAGGTTACACGCGAACCCTCTTGACCACCAAATAACTGAGCAGATTTCAAGAAATGTGCCTTAATTGTAAACTGGTAAACTGGTCAAATTAATTCTATATACGACAGCCTACCTCAAATAATCCATGTTATGTTTTTCACACCAATTGCAGCATTTCTAATTATGGTGTTTGCATCGAGACTTTTTTTCCTCGTGACGTCTGGAAGCACGATTTGTTTATTTTCGGGTAATCTTAAAATGGAACATATATCCCGTGAAGTGTGATTTGTTTATTCTTGGGTAAAGTTAAAATGGAACATTTATCATCGTGAAGTGTGATTTTGGTATGTTTGTAGTTGGGTAATGTTAAAATGGAACATGATTTTGACTTCATGTATTACTGAAATACTTCAGCCTTTAATTTCTAAATCATACGTTAGATATTTCGCAATACATACAGATGGTAGATAAATGTTAGAAGATAAATAGATAAATAATTTTGAGAATATTTCTTGAACATACTGTTCTTTGTCGACTTCTAATAGACGTGATCCGCGAAGTGATCCGTGTATAACAACAAAAGCGCGCTTGTGTATCTCCCTATGTTATATATTTGATTGCGTTGGTAATCACTGGCAAGTATTTAACACAATAGCACACACTTCAAATTCAAAATACATGCTACTCAAGAATTATAGGAAGGAAGCAAGTGAAAAAAGCCTCTGGGTACACAAAAAAGAACGAAGGCTAATTCTTAATCAAAATCTTTTTTCTCATTCAACTTTCGAAGTACTCCATGACAAACAAATGACAGAGATTCAGATAAGAGAAACAAGGTTAGATGTGTTATGGTATATCATTTTGTATTTGATATCAAATCATTGATATAATGCGTTATTAAGGCACATTTAAATGGCTGAGTGTATTTTTATAAGCTCATACAATAGGGTCGAGGTATTTTCTGAATGAAAATGGGAAGCTTAATATAGAATTGTGTACATACGGAAATGAGTTTTAGTAGTGAAAGTATCAACGTTGATCAACTTAAAACGTCATACATTAAGATTAGGAAGGAATTAAACACAGTCTTATAAGTTTGAGAAGGGTTAATAGTTCTTATTCTCAGAATGGATGGTGCAAATATTTAACGTACAAAAGTGACGTCACAAACTTACCTGCTTACTGTATGTAGATGTGCTATTATCAAATGAATCCAAGTTTGTGGATTTATGTTCAAAGTGCATGTGTGTTTCTTTAATGCACTGATTAAAAGGAGTTTGCAAAATACATATTCGATGATATCTTTTTAAAATGATATATTTTTGTTTGTATCTATCAACATCATATCTAAGTCAGTAAACAAATATACAAATTGTAAACATGAAGAAGGAAAACATTTCGACATCTCAATAAGTGATTGACTGTTATGATCATCGTCATGACTTAAACATGCGACTACGTTCCGCACGGATTTCATTTACAGGGATTAAATAAGCTACAGATCTTCATCCTTATGTCACCGCATACACGATACGAAGTGTTGCTTCGTGGAGCAACCAGAATAATGTATAACGTATAATTTAGTATACATTCGAGATTTACAAACAGTAGTAATGTACCGTAGTGTCAACATGTCACTTTGATGGGAAAGGCGAATTAGCTTCACTCACTTTCTTCTAATCCAAAGAGAAAGAGTCTGGTTAGTATCGTGAGGTTGCCAGATAATTTCGATTGATAAATGATTCATATATTAATCGGCACATAATAAATATTCCTCTCACTCGACTGTTTCCTTACAAAAAAAGGCTTCAAGCAGAAGCAAGAAATCAATTACACATTGATACAAGAGCATGCGGCTATGATCAAAATGTTACCAAAATAATTTAGTCTTACATGCTCAATGAAATGTATTTAAAAGGAAAAATATCAGACTGGTCGAATCATTCTGTAATCAAACTTTGGTGTAGCGAAATGGATCAGCTTCTACCGGTCGTTAAATTCATTTCCATCAATGAATTAAAACATCAAAAAGCATCGTATTTTAAGCAAACTACATGAGATAAAACAGATTAGATTTAATATTAATGACTGATGAAAGTTTAACAAGTTATAAACAAAATTATGGTGCAGTGAATTAAAGCGGTATAAATTGAAATTGTGTGGTTGTAATTCTTGTTCTGAAAAGATATCAGTTTACAACGTGTGTTTTTTACTAGATGCTTATAGAAGATATTTTAAAAGCTCGTCGTCAAATGCTATTTTTTACTTTATAATAACCTTGTTATAAAACTTTCAACAAAGAACGTCTGCTTGCGACAAATTGAGCCGTTTTGGGAAAATGAGGTAATGAGTTACCATAGTTTTAATCTATGAAAGAACTAGCTGATGCTTTTACTCTGTGTCGACCGCTATACAAATGAAAATTACCGTTTATGTACGTATTGGCGTGAAATGGAGATCAACATAATAAGCAGATGAGTTGTGGAACGATATAGAGAAACGTGTGAACTCCAAAAACCTATTGCATCTATAACTAAGAGCTTAACGTAACCCCTCGTCCCCAAAGATAATAATTAAACTCACTGAATGTAGTTAAGTTTAAAGGGGTCATTGCACGAAAACAAAGTCCAAAGAAAGTTCTTAATTGTAACCTTGGGAACTGAGAAAAAATCATCCACTTTTAAAATCATCCAAGATCTTTATAAGATGAACAAACAATGATAATTTCCCAGATTCAGCCACAAAATGGCATAGGTTGAAATTTTAATTTTCAAGGACAATGCTTAATTTGACCCATGACTATTAGAACTATACCAAAATTTCGCCCATGCAGAAATTCATCAAAGGTGTGCTTGAGTTAAAAATGAGTTACACATTTCAGGGGTGTAGCATCAAGCTTATTTTGCTAAACTTGTATTATGCACCAATGGATGGACAAACAGAAAGACATCCAGGCAACGTTTACGATTTTTTGGTTATATATTTTTAAGTTGAAGAATGTCGATTCAAATTTAGATACCCAAAACAGGAAAACTGTACCAGTATAATCTGTAAATTCAAACTTGAGAATATGGTTGTAGAATTAAAAAGAAGGATATTTTCAATATTTGAAATATAATTTTTCTCACAAGAGACCCTCCTTGTACTCCTTCTGGTGAGAACAATTTTATATCGCATTATGAAGACAGCTATTCCTCTCTAAACACGATTTTGCTTTTGTTTTTTGCTGTATTTTTTAGGTACGACAAAATCAATATTCATTTCCGTTTTGCTGCATTTCTCAATGTATCAGCTCTTCTATACAGCCTTAGATATAAACCTCGAGACAATTGACAGTTATTTGTAATCTGCATTTGAAAATAAACCGAATCTTTTCAAAAACTACACGATCAGAGGGAACGCAATCCAAAACCTAACACTGTTCTGGCATCTCAGAGGCAGTCAGTCTCTGATGATATTTCCTATTGTAGGTCAAGGTCCCCTTTAATATTCAGATTTAATCTAAGTAATCGTTTTTCGACCTTCTCGAATAGTACAAATGATGTAATTTATACAATACGGTGGTAACAAATTAAGAGGCGCGAATCGAAATTGGCCCTTAGACACATACAATACAGAAAAACAGTTATATATAAAGGAATGTAAATAACATTGTCAGATTTGTTAATCTGACAATCTGAAAATAGTGTGAAGTAGTACGGACAATCTCTTATCAAGATATTTTTGGTTTCAACTTTATTCCATCAACCTTAGACTGTTAGATAGCTGGATTTAATTCGGGAAACAAACTAAGAGAATTTTTGCGACATTTGCATGGCATGCCTTTAAAGTATTATGTCATAAACTCGTAATTTCACGGAATCTTGGAATTTTGATCAGCTATAACTCATGTCATAAAATATATATATATATATATATATATATATATATATATATATATATATATATATATATATATATATATATATATATATATATATATATATATATATATGTATATAAATATATATATATATATATATATATTATATACAATTTACATATTTGATATTCATATACATATATATACATATATATACACGTATATATATATATATATATATATATATATATATATATATATATATATATATATATATATATATATATATATATATATATATATATATATATATATATATATATATATATATATATATATATTTATATATATATATATCAACCACAACAAAGAAGTTCGTCTGCCAAAACCAAAGGAACACTTGGTAAGCCAATATATATGTCGCACATAATTACTTTTAGTGTAAATCTTAATAGTGTCATCCCGTAATCACGGCTCCAAACCAAAGCTATAATGGTGAAATATACTTTGACCAAAGCAAAATCAGAACTACTGCTTGCAACTCATTAAAGCCACAGCGTGTAAAGTTCCCCACGAGTTTGCCTTCCCCAAAAAAAAAAAACATTTTCTAAAGTGACATGTTTTGTCCAATTTATAGGTTCCCCCATGAGACAAAAAACTACCACTCTCTTAATCCCACGCCATGACCAAAATCCTGGCGCCGCCTCTGATTGTGTATTATTCATGATCTATGATTGAACTGGGAACCTTAGTAAATAATGCAACAATGAACGTAGGTGACGTACCGTTGTTAATATTGACATATTTAACATCACGGATATAAAACAAGTTGGTTTACCTTATGTGGTTTCATATGATTAGTCCACTACATTGGTAGCAGCTATATGGAATATTTCGTAAATATTTCCACTCTTGTTGAATTGACCGTGTGGATTTGTTTTATTAACCTTACGTAGAAAAGTACAGATATATTGAAGAATCTCACTCCGAGCAAGACAACCACTTCATTACCTTCCTAAGCAACAGCCTTTTAGTTTTGTTCAATCTTACCTAACGTTTGTATATCTTGAGGCTCCAAAAATGAAATAATTTGAACATCATAATGTTCCTCCAGATAATACGGTTATTTTTTCAAAAGTAAAATGCAAATAGCGCCGTAACTATTAGTTTCACACGCTAATGTGTGTAAAAAAAAATAACACCTATTTCGTTTTGAACTACGTTCGTAAAATCTTCTCGCTTTTTGTACGAGATCAGCAGGTATCAGCAGAACTAAGCAACTTCATTGTAATATTAGTATATTCAACCATATGGGAACTTTAACATCAGCTAAGGAGATCGTATTGTTTACGGGGAGGGATATTTTCAGATAGTTTGTGGAATGATTTGTTTTTGTGTACACAGGCATCAGGTGTATGTGGAAGCATTCATTTATTCATTACGTAACCACGAACATAGGCATCAGGTGTATGCCGGAGCATTCATTTATTCATTACGTAACCACATACATTATTAAATGTTAAGCATGGACAAAAGTTTGCGGAGCGCCGTCAATTCTACATAATAGTTTATTGTCAATTCCATTTGGCTGTGTTTGTTTTGAAAGGGCCCGCGACAATACTTATACGAAATGGTAATTATTTGGCTTTATTGTAACATTTGGTACAAAGGATAAATATGCGTCTACTGAAGACAGACGGAAGGAATTGAACTAAGTAGCAAAACTCATTACCATTAAACCATTTAAGGTGTAATCTTCACAGTTGATATGTTAGATGCGGATACCAGTTGCTGAATATCTACCAACCACTAAGTTCGAAAGTAATTGGACAAGATTACGAAGCGAAATGATCACATTTACTTTATTCTTTATAACAGGAATATATCTTTAACGAATTATAAAATTGAGATTGCAAAAGATACTTTGTTCAGTATGTTTATTTTTGGAACATCCAAATGTAGTTTTCGCCAAAACGTATGAGATTTGGGGTTTTAAGGCTTCTTTATTGATGTACTAATACCTGCCTGTTATATTAAAACAAAGACCAAACCGCATTGAATTAAAGAGAACATTAAGTGACGTTCGACGTTCATTTTGAAATTAGAATTAAATACTTTCTACTCTCATATATCAGAGTTAACTTGACTTCTGGTTTTGTTCCAAATATGATATCTTGTCTGATATTATAAATCTGACTCACGGCTGCAGACACGTACATGGATGGTGCATAGCCCGGGATGGCAGAAGCCAAAATACTAGTTCTTGGAGGTGAAGGTGTTGGGAAAACAGGTAAGAACGGTTTGTTTTTTGTTCAAATAGTGGAATGTCAGATCTTTATTTCTAATTGCCCCTAATATCCTGAAATTTTTTGACTAATTAAATGTCTATTTCACGTTCACTTTTAATTTCGACGTAATTACAGTCAAGTACTTATGTTACTTTTATGAGGGGAATAGTCATAATTTTTTTTTTTTTAGCTATCATTTTAGGTATTTTCTTTAACATTTGCATTGCTAATTTTAACTCTCGGATTCCACCATTACTTACTTATAATCCCTACACCACTTTCCTTCATGCGCATGTAGCTGTTTCGTACAAACCTCATTTCACACCTTATCGCAGCCAAGGGAGTCATGGGTTCGTTCAATTAGCCTGTCAAAATATAACGATCTGCAAAGAAGTCAATTTCCACTATTTACAGAGGCAAATTATACTGCAGCTTATATAGATCCTTTGTGAATTTATGTATCAGTCGTGCCGGTCAGATATCCGCTTTGCGAACACGCCTTGTCTTCTTTCAGCATAAATTGTTCGGTTACACCCGTGTCTGATATATGTTTTTTTAATTAAATAGGCGAATGTTCCTTTGTCCCATTCTACTGAGATTATGTATAGTTATGTGCTTAGTTACCTTACTTTGGAACTTTGTTTTATTTGGTATCATTGCTTATACAATTTCTACACTGTCCATAATTTTTCTAAGGACCCTTCATCACCCAATATGTAAACGTTATCCTGTGATCCTTTTATGAATTACCACTTATTTCTAAGATCATCCACTGCTTTGGGTTTTTCCCATCCAGTTTACGTAGAAACGACAGCTTGTCATACAAAAAAAGGCAAAGGTAATGTTTTGGACAGCTTTTTCTTGAATATGACAAAAACGCACACAATTATATAAAATGCCCAACCAATATTTTAGATACCCAATTTTTTTTATTCGGTATTGGCTAGCGAAGGTTCGATCATTAAATATCTTACTAATCAACATAACATTTTCTTTCAGAAACATTTTAAATGGACGACTTCCCTAAATAAACAATCATTCAAGTGAATGCATTTGTTTAATTATAAATTATAATCTGCCTGCTATATAAGGGGGGTAGTTCTTTCATTGGGTTAGTTGTGCATGAGTCACTCAAAAATGCTAGTACTTGAAAGGCTACATATTTGCATAGTAACTATGATGATATAATTCGATCTTTCACGAAGGTATATATATACATTAATGCAACAATAAAGTCAATATGTGTCGATTTCGTGCGAATTCATTCTACAACCTTGTCAAATTCTAACCAGAAAATACCCATTCGATTTACTAGAGAATTTCACTGGCGCTTCAGTTTCAACCATGTGAAGAGTTTGGATCAACCATGTTGCGCGCAGTTTACTCGTCTTGCAACTTCATTGCCATAAACAGTTCTGCTACACATATATTATAAAGTCCAATTGCGGTATATCCATAACCTTTTATCAGAAGGACGTGTTTAGATATGGCGTGTGTTTAGAAAATATGTTTTGCTTTTTATTTGATATGATTCGATACTAAAGGCCCCTTTATTAGAGGATCTCTCAATATATTGAGAGAATATATGAGTCTTATCATCCAGCTTGCTAAACAATTCTTAGCTTGATACACCAAAAGGGAAAGTCAATGGCATATCTCCTGAGAATAAGTTTCTTAAGAATATCCGACTTAGCATACAAATGCATAAAACAGATAATCTGAAATTTCCATAGCAGAGTTTTAGATAATGTACATAAAATTATTTAGTTGGTGATTTGATAGACGGCCTCCCAGAATGGAAAATTATCATGTCTGATACTATGAATACTAATGCTAATGATTACTAATGAATACATTGTCTATTACAATAAAGATCATGCTCCCGTTTTTGGATCGGTTTCAAAAGGTGTACATGTAATTTAGGCGAACACTTGTCAATTGAGCATGGTAATTCACTGAGTTAATTGTGAGTAACTCAAAAACGCTTGTATTTGAATGAGGGAGTATTGTTTTGAGTAAACACGATCTGACGATAATGTAATGAGGACTTTCACCAGAGAATGTCAGAAATGAACTTATATTTGTATAGGGAGCAAGGTATTTTGCTTTGACAATATTTTGCTTCCCGAATTCTGGTTTGTCTTTGACTCATTGTCTGATAGCTGATATACGAAAAATAATGCAAATGGAAAGTAGGTTTCTTTTGCATAAGATTTTTCTAAGGCATCATATTAAATTTTTCAAACGCTTGCAGCGCTAAAAATTTTAAAGGTACATTTGAAAGTAAGAGCAACATATATTGTTTTAAAATTAAATTAAACACCAAGTAAATAAAATCGCTTATATGTTTTCGGTCTTAAATGTGAATTTGTGATGTATAAGCAAACACACCTCTCTCTTTACATATGTAAATACATTGGTCTCTAAATTCTATTTTCTTTTAAATGAAGATATTTTTTCAGGTACGTGATAATTTTGAGCTAACTTTATATCAAAACCTTAAGCTTTCCTAAAATATAATGCATTGTATATAGAAATTGCTTTTGCAAATAACAAGTCTTAAAACCATAACTTGAAAACTGAATGCTATTCATTCAAAGCGTTTAAGGTATTTTCAGGTCACACTGATGTTTTAAATAGGCAATTAGACATGAATATTTGACAAATAAGCATTAACCTTTTCAACATTTCAATTTAGAGTAATTATAATCATAGTCATGTCATAATCATGATTATAGTCATGTCATAAGCAAACTTTCACTTAAAAAGCTGATTGGTTATCAAAATAACAACATTAAAAAATAACAACGTCAACAATATGACAACGTCAATAATTATAAGAAATATAATTCTTCAAATACGCAGAACTGTAACCCTCAAACCTTCCTACACGGTCTCAAAATTCATAGCATGATAAAACTGGGAAAAGATTTCAGTTTTGTTTTCCGATGTGTAAAACCATTTCGTATGGACCTATGTGGGAATTAGTTCATAATCCACAGAAATTCGCCAGTAAAGTTTTAGATCGGCATAATACAAAGTCACATAAGGCTAAGAATACGTTGTTAAAGGCAATCTTCTGGCGATAACTTATGTTGGCGTAGCATCAAATGTCATGTAATTTTTTGTTGCATAGAATAAAAGTTATCTGAAACGTGCATCACATCATGCTGTTTGCAGACAATTGCTTCTTATAATCCATGTAATAAACTACATTGTCTGGAGAAAAAAAAAACGTGTAATTTTGAATAATTTCTTACACGAAAGCCAGTAATATATATTTCAGTCCACGTAAAACAGAATCACTGAAACGAAAATATTATATAATGAAATATCAAACATACCAAATATCTAAACGATTACGGGGAACTCAAAAGCAGAGGTAGACCTAAAGTAACTGTAAACAGAATAATACATCGAGAATGCACTCTCCTCGCTTTTAATTGGAATTATAGACCTAAACAAGCAACTGTAAATTTAAGATATTATCTCTGTAATCCACGTGCTTAAGAATGATTACTTAAGTCGTGTCCCTTTATAATGCAGAGGTGTACGAGGCAGAATAAATCAATTTAAGAAAGTTTCGCATTACTGAGACAATAAGGAACATTTTCATCCAATCAAGTTAATATTGAGTTCAAAATCACAAACATACAGTTATTAAGCTTTATAAGAAAACGATTGAGATGTGGTGTCTGATTCTCCAAGAGGAATAGTGTCTTTCTTCTTCCTGACAATCGTGGTATGTGGCATCAATTAACTGATTAAAGATCCATTTTCTGTTTTTTGAATAACCAATTCAAAATTGTTTGGGAAAGATCGATCTATTCCATGAATTTACACTATCAAATGACTAGTTTAATAGCTGCGTTGTTTATTTATATGTTTGCTTTACAATAATATAAGTAATGGCTGAATGCAAGTTTCATATACAATTAATGAAATTCAAAATGATGTCATTGCTTGTAATTGATTGTTCAACAGTTTAAAATCAATATAAAATCGAGATTTCTATTTTTCGCACGTTGGTTTGTATGTTAGCGTACGCAATCAAACAAGTTTGCCATTTCCTTGTTATATCAGTATTGCATGAATTTTATGTTAAAATTTGAGTGTCTGCTGCTCCCGTCACTTAGTTCATATAAATATTGTTACTTTTTATGGTTTTACTTTCAGATACATTATATGGAAGTTTTAAAAACAATCATTATACTGTTTTAGCATTGAAAATATGTTCAAACGAGTTTACATTTCTTCCACCCTATTTTATTTATAGTTGCGAGCGACTGGCTAGATCGTTTCATTTTCAAGTCTTTAAAACTGTAGATACCTTTAGTTGTCTTATCATTCACATGCATATTACATACTGGAAGTTTCATCACGCAAAAATAGGTTTCCGAACCTGCCTCTAAATTACCATGCTCATTGTTTACTGTGAACGTAAACGGGTCAAATGTATTTGCCACTCATTTATGGATCTTAAAGTTTTATGAAGACGTGTGAATGAATTACTGATCCCTATCTACACTTCTAAATGGACGCATAATGGACGACTGATTTGTATGCAATACTTTAGATGCACAGATCACCAGAGATTATAAGTTTCTAAGAGGATTAAATCAAGTATTATTATGGTCAAATGATTTCAAAATTAACGAAGATAGCTTCTGCAGCAATAAGAATTAGACAATTTGAATTGAATTGAGCTGAATTTCTACAGATTGTAACTAGGATAGAAAACTGCAATGAGTGTGCAATGTCTTTTTCGTTTTTGCAGTGTGACTCAATAGCAAATCGGGAGTCTCTTCTTATTTGAATTTGGTGATTACCGATCGTGACGTCACTAACAGAGCGTAGTCCATCTGGTGATATTGTGTGTCAAAACACTGATAGACATACTGATTTATCGATTCGTTTGATTGCTTCCCATACTACCTCAACATTTCGACGTTTCAGGACGACCGCATCTTACCAGAACATAAATAATTAATTTGAATTTGATGATATAAAAATCGTTAGTTCTGAAACACATAACAACAAATTTTCAAAATAAATAATACTATTAATGTAACAATGCTATTATTTTTTGGTTTTAAAAAAGTGTAGTGCTGACCCATGTGAAAAGGTATCATGATCGACACGTCTCAAACACATGAAGATATCTGCTTGTAGAACTTTGATTTGAATTTAGTATCAAGACTCTAAAAGCTTACGACCCTTGGGTATGGTTTCAGTTTAGTAAAACATAATTTC